>JAXIVD010004264.1:0-20000 GCA_036785275.1 Cancer borealis | reverse complement strand
CCTCTCAAAGACAAATCTGCACGTTCAGTTGCACGAGCACTGATAGATGAAGTCATATGCCGGTATGCATCTCCTAAAGTACTTCTATCAGATAATGGCACCGAATTCAACAATGCCATCCTCAAAGCTGTTTGCGAGTCATTTCAAATTAAAAAGTGCTGGAGAAAAGTGCGAACGGAAAAGTCGAGAGAGCAAACCGTCGAATTCTCGACATCTTACGCTTCATTGCCAATTCAAGCTCTTCATGGGATGATCACATTCCCCTAGTCGCATGCTCTCTTAACGCTGCGATTCACTCATCGATCAACGAGTCTCCACATTTCATTTTATATGGCTCTGACAAAAGACTCCCATATGAGTTTCTCTCCTCTGACCCTCGTCCTCTATACAACGTTGACGATTATGTTCAGAATCGCGTTTCAGCTTTCCAACGTATTCATATGTCTGTCCGTGACAGACTTACCGCCTCTCAGGAATCTATGCTGCAGAAACAGCATCAGCGCACTAAACCGCACGACATCGAGGTTGGTGACATCGTGTTCACCAAAGTCCAAGACCGCCACTCTAAGCTCGACCCCCGATTCAACAGACCTCACCGTGTAATCGAAAAGATGGCCGGTCACAAGTTCAAACTCAGAAACCTAAGTTCAGGCAGTGAAAACTTTGTTCACAGAGACCATCTCAAACGGGTTGATCGTGGTTTCGATTTCGAACCTACCTCTCCACTACCAGAAAATGCTCCTGACATTGTTGAAAGTCAGCCACCTTCACCCCCCATCTCATCCTCACCTAAATATCAGCTCCGGTCTCGTCCAGTCTACTAGCCATTTCCTTCATCTTTCCTTTCATTCCTGTCCAACTGTATAAATTGTGTATATATATGTATCTATGTAAAGGCTACATCCTGATTCTTGTTCATGTCTCATGTATTTTTATTATATCTTATGTCTTATTGTGTATTCTGTATTGTTTCAATGTATTTCATCGTCCCCCCTCTCTGATTGTACTCTTTAGCTCAACATACGAGGACGTATGCTTCCAAGTATTTGTATCATATCATATCTGTAATCATTGTTAACTAGTTTTAAGATATTCATTGTTTTAGCCGAGAGAGAGTGTGTGAGAGGGTAAGGGAATTTTCCTATAATTCACATTCCGGTTAAGGCGTCAGGTCAAAGCCGGACCCTATCACACAGCTCTGTTCCCGTGACGTCATTCTCCCGGGTCACTCCAGACCAATCATAGGCGCGTAGTCCACCTGGAGTCAACCTTTCCTGACCGCGGCTGAGCCCACACCCCTTGTTTCTCGATCACTCCTCCCGCGGCTTCCACCCTGACAAGTCGCTCATCTCTCAGCTCGCTACCATCAACAAGTCGTTTCGTCATCTCTCTCAAGGCAGGCAAAGGTCATAGTCACTGTATATTCTGTATCTACATCAAGTGTGTGTTTCAATATATCATCTATATCAAGCCGTGTGTGTTTCAAACAAGACCTCCAGTATCATCCACGCTACCTCTACCCTGCTCCAAGCCACGCGGTGACCACGTGGGTACCAGTACGGCTGGCAAACATCACCGATACACGTGAATGAATTATTAATATGTGTGCAAATGTAAGTAGTCTCTATATCGTATGAGAGAAACATCTACATAATCATATATTGACAGTATTCTTGAAGGAATTACAATTACATCTCATAAAAGAAGCAAAACAGTAATTACCTGAATATTGATATGCAACTCAAGAATTAATCAAATATGTAAAGAAGCTGCATGAAGGTGGACTAGCAAAAGGCGACGAGTTGATGGATGGCTCCACTCTCTTCCTAACATTACCCTTTATCGGGTAAGTTATCATATATGATCACTTAAAATGGCTTGGAAAATGGCGTCCACAAGCCGCTCGGTATGTGTCTGCAACTACGACATCGTGCCTAAGCCAATCAGGAAGGTTCAGGCTAGTGACGTGGGTGTGACATCACGGCCAACACTTCCTCAGGATTAGTTCAGAGCGACTCAAATATCAATTTGTAACAAGACACGACGGAGGCCGGTTTTTCGTGATTTTTTTTTAACCCTTTATCGGGCAAGTTATCATATACGATGTTTTTTTCTATTTATATAATACAATGATTCAGCTTTCATTCTGTGTATTTTTTAACCTTCTATTTACATTTGAAATATTACAAAATTATGAATTTTTTTCACCCTAGACCGGCAAGTGCCCATATATGATCACTTCATCAATATAGATTTGTAACATAAAAATAAAAAAATTCGAAAAATGTTCACAAGTAAAACTACCTTAGAATTGGCTCTACTTTCATGGTCTAGGGTTAAAAAAAAAAAATTATCTAAGTATTTCTATGAGTGCTCGATAAAGGGTTTTAACGTAACTCATAAAAGTAATATAACTTATTGAGAAGGAGGATCACTGTTCGGCCAAGCGAAATATTAGAGTTGGACAAGGCAGTGGTGTACAGACGGACAGACAGACAGACAAACACACAGACACAGACACACACACACACACACACACACACACACACACACACACACACACACACACACACACAGACACACACACACACACACACACACACACACACACACAGTGCCATTCAGTGCTTATCATATGTAGTATTTACCAGCAGTGCGTTGGCTGTGAGGCGGCGGCCGCCCAGCCACCACTGCACAACTGGCGGGGGCGAGGACGCGGCACCTGAAGTAGGTTTGCTGGCTGGCGCTCACCCATGCCCCAGGAGGCTCCAGCTGTACCATCAGCGGTGCCACTTTCATCCAAAGAATAATACAAATTAGGAAAGACAATCAACATTAAATATACATACTGTGTGTGTGTGTGTGTGTGTGTGTGTGTGTGTGTGTGTGTGTGTGTGTGTGTGTGTGTGTGTGTGTGTGTGTGTGTGTGTGTGTTTGTGAGGGGGAAAGGTACTTACTTAAGTGAGTTTGTATAGCTGATTCACGGTTATGCTGTTTTATTTACTATTACTATTTTGTGACAAGCCTCTTTACGTACATTCCTCAGGCATGCAGTTTTCTACGATAACTTGTTCCACGAGTTAATAGCTTTAACTTGACGAGGATGTTTTCGTGCATCCATCAATCCTTTTACTTGAAACAGTTTTCGTCAGCATCAACCTGTTTTGCACTTTGAAGGTGTTATTGTTTATTGTCATTCGATAAGTTCCTGTCTTTGCTATGAATTGATACGTGTTTATCATGTATCCTTCCTTGTTCTTTGACATGTATAAAGAATATTGATATACTTTTCAAACAAAGGCTTTTCCTTTCTTCAGTCTGAATATTGAAACAACCTTTAATGATGTTACAACGCCCTGCTAATATATATTTTATCATTATATTTTTTACATTTTTTATATCTATCTATTCATTTGTTTTTGTTATTTTATTTGGCTTTCATATATACGTATACATATTTTTTGTATTTAGAAACGAAATTTTGCTGATCTTCCATTTCAATACCTCTATTCGATGGTGCTCCATTCATTTTTCAAGGTTTGCAATATCTTTACTCAAACCTCTCCTAGCATTCACTTGTTTCTAGAACTTTTTACCATTCAAGTCTACGACTAATAAAATTATCTCATGCACCATTAGATTACTATGATCTGTTGCTTATAATAGTCAGATTCACTCCCACATTTTTCCAACCTTTTGTAATCAACTCTCTATGGTTTGTGGCATGCACTTTCGGCACTTCCTTCTACTTCCTTCCACACATTTCACACATTGGCGAGCGAATCCATATATAGGCGAGCGAATACATACATAGGCGAGCGAATACGTACATGGGCTAGGAAATACTCACATGGGCCAACGAATACATACATGGGCCAGCGAATACATACATGAGCGAGTGATTACATATATTGGCGAGCGAATACATACATGGACGTGCGAATAAATACATGAGCGTGTGATTACATATATTGGCGCGCAAATATATACATGGGCGAGCGAATACATATATGGGCGAGTGATTACATATTTTGGCGAGCGACTACTACTACTACTACTACTACTACTACTACTACTACTACTACTACTACTACTACAACTACTATTATTACTACTACGCCAAAGTGTGTATTCCCTAGCCCATGTACATATTCGCTTGCCCATGTATGTATTCGCTTGCCAACGTATGTATTCGCTTGCCAACGTATGCATTCGCTCGCCCATGTATGTATTTGCTTTCTCTCTCTCTCTCTCTCTCTCTCTCTCTCTCTCTCTCTCTCTCTCTCTCTCTCTCTCTCTCTCTCTCTCTCTCTCTCTCTCTCTCTCTCTCTCTCTCTCTCTCTCTCTCTCTCTCTCTCTCTCTCTCTCTCTCTCTCTCCCCCTCCCTCCCTCCCTCCCTCCGCCCGCCCGCCCGCCCGCCCGCCAACCCACCCACCCACCCGCCCGCCCGCCCGCCCGCCCGCCCACCCGCGCGCTCGCTCTTGCTCTCTCTCTCTCTCTCTCTCTCTCTCTCTCTCTCTCTCTCTCTCTCTCTCTCTCTCTCGGTGGACGTGCCCCTCAAAGCTCCAGTGTGTGTGTGTCCGACAGACTCACAGCGCGTGTTCCTCGTCACGTTTCGCACCGCTGCTCCGTAACACCATGTCTCCTTCCTATAATCTTCCTTTCATTCTTCCCCTTCCTTACCATCTTATCCCTCCTCCTCCTCCTAGCCCGTAATCCTCTCCTGGCTCCCCTCCACATGCTCACCAACACGGCGGCCCCTCCATTACCATATTTACCCTCGCCTATCGCCTTCCTACTCCCTACATTATCGTCACCGCCTTGCTCTAACTGGTCTTGCTTCCCTCTCTACTCTCTCTTCCACCCGTCCTGTTCCCTACCCTTACCCCTCCCTCCCTCCCCCTCTCACTCTCTTTATCCCTTCCTTAATCTCCAATAACTTCCATATAATTCTTTTTTTTTTACAACCATCGCCACAATAATAACAAAAATAGCGATAAAAATAAGTAATCCGTACACGGTTATACTATAATATAATTCCTTCTCCCTCGCCAACAGTCGCCCGCCGCCATCCCTGCTGCTGTTGCCGCTCTGTTGTGTCGAGGCGTCCGTGCCTTACATGGGAGTGACCTTGTTTCTAGCTGCACACAAATGGATGGACCTCCTCTTCCTCCACCTCCACCCACTCCACCTCCACCCACTCCACCTCCACCTCCTCCATCTCCACCTCCTCCTCGGTTTCGTTTGTGTTTCCTGGACGCGAATACAAAGAATCGAGTGGATAATAAAGAAGAGGTGGTCCTACAGCATACTAAGCTGCCACCCCATCCAGGCACCACTAGTAGGAGACGGAAGGTGGTGGTGCTCAGCGGGGCTTCTTACTCTTCATGTACACAGGTAACTATAAGTTTAAAAAAAAAATAATAATAAAAAAAATATTTAACTCTGATACATATTAGCTAGTTTTAGGTTGAAATTTGGAAAAGTTCACGTTGTTTCCGAATACAGGAGAGACAGAATTTTTCATCTTTTAGCTCCATTGAAGAAGTGAGTGACATGAACGCCGCCCTCTTCCCCCTCATCCTCCCCTTCCCAGTGCGCCACGCCTTCCCGTCCACTGGGAACACAAGTACACTCAAGGGCTCCCTGGTCCTCCCGCCCGTAATGATGAGTGTGCGCCCGCCCTCTCCCCGCCCTCACCTGTCACACATCTAACGGGGGCGGGCAAGGGGAGGGTGCTGGCTGTATTAGGGGTGGAGACAGAGCAGGCTAGTGTGGGTGTGGCGAGCCAGGTGTTGGGATGTGGAAGCGGTGGTGGTGGTGGTGGTGGTGGTGGTGATGGTGGTGATGGTGGTGGTGGTGGTAGTGGTGGTGGTGGTGGTAGTGAAGGTGGTGATGAGGGTGGAGGACACGGTCTCCACCCACTCTGTACACGCACCACCCATGTGTACAGTTATCTCTCCACACTGCCTCCCTGTTATTATCTCTCTCTCTCTCTCTCTCTCTCTCTCTCTCTCTCTCTCTCTCTCTCTCTCTCTCTCTCTCTCTCTCTCTCTCTCTCTCTCTCTCTCTCTTTGTCTCATAATAAACAAATAAGGTAATACAATAATATGTAAAAACCTGTTTATATTCGGTAAATCTTTTTCTTTTTAAATTCTTCAGGATGTTTTCTTTCATTATCACGTGTGTGTGTGTGTGTGTGTGTGTGTGTGTGTGTGTGTGTGTGTGTGTGTGTGTGTGTGTGTGTGTGTGTGTGTGTGTGTATGTTGAGTGAAGGCGTGAGGGCGTGTGGCGAGATGTCCCTTATCTCCCGTCCTCAGCAGCCCCACGTCACACACACATGTCTTTAAGCCGATCATACATCAAATTTTGGGACGAGGGGAGCCAACCAGCAGACACCTCACCACCACCCTTCCCCCCTACACGTCCCCGTCCTGTCCTGTCCCTACCACGCCCCACGTCAAGACCTTACGAGGACTATCACCACGCCCTTATTGGTAGTGTGTGTCGCTGATTATGCCTGCCGCCCATGCCAAGAGACTTCATTTGATATCGTTCTCGTGTCGCCTGAGTACAATCGCATGACATCACCTTAGTACCTGTGATGCCAATTAACATTCTTTGCATGCCATACGTATTCCGTTTCCTTTCGTCTGTTATATTTGTTCCGCGATTAATATTAAATTCATTACTTTACGAAAATTAGGATTCTTGCTCAATAAGGATGTAATTCTTTTGACTTGTTAATTGTTGTACTCGTTGATCCATGGAAGGCAAGTGTGTGAGCCAAGTGAGTACCGTACAACCATCAGAGTTTGGTCCTTGTTCTCATGCTATATACAAGTTGGAATTCCAAAGACATACTTGATTTCATTACTATATCAACTCAATATCTAACAAGTTAAAAAAAAAATATGAATCATCTTTTGTTATTTATTGCAGACTATCACAAATTAAGATATCAATATCAATACTTATCAGAAAAATCACACTATCGATAAGACATGATTGTATAAGAAGAAAAAATGGTTTCACAGATACAAGCGATAAATACCTAGTGATATATCAGGGTGTCTGAATACCCCACTAACTATAGACACCAAAATCCTTTATAAACTGCTCTCCCTATATGGAATGAGGTCTGTCATACGAACACTTCACTCTTTGTGTATATCTGTATCCCAAGCTGGAGACGTGGAACCAATGACCCAAATTTCCTTCATATTTCAGTTAATGATCGTACAAGAACTCTCTCTCTCTCTCTCTCTCTCTCTCTCTCTCTCTCTCTCTCTCTCTCTCTCTCTCTCTCTCTCTCTCTCTCTCTCTCTCTCTCTCTCTCTCTCTCTCTCTCTCTCTCTCTCTCTCTCTCTCTCTCTCTCTCTCTCTCTCGTTGCATTTTCTTTGTTTTATCCACGATTATTATGCAAATATTATCAGTTAACAAGTAAATGATTCTCAGCAGCACAAAAAACATTCAGCACAAAGTGTAGAATATATTAAGATACTAAAACACGAAGGGACTTAAAAACATTAGTTGAACCATAGACTACACTATACTTGACTGGACACTCGAAATCTGGCCTTTTGCAAACCGGTTCTACGGCAGATTTTTAGAAAAATCAAATAAAATATTTAGAATTAAGATAGGAACCTCAAATAAAAAGCAAACACTTCAGAGTGTTGTAAAGAATATGTTTATGAGCAACAAAAACAAATTAGTCAACATACGTCATCGGTGGGCGACAATTATTGAATCCTAAGAAACCAAGAAAAAAAAAATTTGCAATAAATTCCAAGAATATTGGAATTTCAATCTGAAAACACTTACATGCATAGCCCATGTAGTCTATATTAATATGCAATACCATAAAATACACCATACGTGACTGTGCACTCGAAATTGGGTCTTCCGCAAATGGGTACTGAGGTGATTTTTTTTGTTTTATTTGAATAAAATACTTAAAATCATCATAGAAACCTCAAACAAAAAGCAAACATCTCAGAGTGATGTGAAGAATATATTTATAAGCAACACAAACAAATTTGTCAACAAACATCATCGGTGGGCGACAATTATTCAATCCTGACACCAATAAAAAAACAAAATTTGCAATAATTTCCAGGAATATTGGAATTTCAATCTGAAAACACTTACATGCATAGCCCATGTAGTCTATATTAATATGCAATTCCATAGAATACACCATACGTGACTGTGCACTCGATATCGCGTCTTTCACAAATGGGTGCTGAGGCGATTTTTTGTTTGTTTTATTTGAATAAAATACTTAAAATCATCATAGAAACCTCAAACAAAAAGCAAGCACCTCAAAGTGATGTGAAGAATATGTTTATGAACAACAAAAACAAATTAGTCAACATACGTCATCGGTGGGCGACAATTATTCAATCCTAAGACACCAATAAAAACACCATATTTGCAATAATTTCACCCAAGGACATCCTGCCCAGGTACCCCGAGAAGTGCCATGTAGCTGCCGCAAACAGGTCTTCTGGCGGTTCAGGGTCCAGGTCAGAGAGCTCTCCAATCAACAACTGAACCACCCGATTGTCCTCCATGACCAGCTGCTTCCTGGCGGTCTGCATCTCCTCTGCCACCTCCTCCAAGGTGTATCGAGAAAGGCACACCAGGTTGACACGCCTGACGATGGCCTCACTCTCAAAGAATTGGCGTACTTGCGTCCAGAGAGACACAAGTCACTGTCTTGCAGCGGGAGAAATATCTTTGTTGCACAGAAGAAAAAAAACACTGTCTGCAGTAGCAGTAAGTATAACTCCCTTGGAAAAAAGCACAAATCACTGTCTTGCAGGGAGAGAAATATCGTTATTGCACAGAAAAATAAAACACTGTCTGCAGTAGCAGTAAGTATAACTCCCTTGCAGAAAAGCACAAGTCACTGTCTTGCAGGGGGAGAAATATCTTTGTTGCACAGAAAAAAAAATACTGTCTGCAGTAGCAGTAAGTATAACTCCCTTGAAAAAAAAGCACAAGTCACTGTCTCGCAAGTGGAAAAATATCTGTTGGACAGAAAAATAACTGTCTGCAGTAGCAGTAAGTATAGCTCTCTTGAAGAAAAGCACAAGTCACTGTCTTGCAGGGGGAGAAATATCTTTGTTGCACAGAAAAAAAACAGTCTGCAGTAGCAGTAAGTATAACTCCTTTGAAGAGAGAGACAAATCACTGGCTTGTAAGACGCAGCCATTATCTCCCCCATCATCTATTTTTTCTGCCCCTGGAGCTGCTGCCTTTTCATTTGGTCATGGCTTCTAGTATCCCTCACACAGTCGCCATTGGCCTGGCGTTTGGAGGGCAACTTGGCGTGAACATCAGAGTTTGTGTCCCTGCACAAGTTGGAACCAAAACCATTGAAAAGGTTGCCATCCACGACGAGGAGAATCTTGATGATTACATTGTGCCCATTACAGCACTGTGTCACCTCAAACTCTGGGAACTTCCTGGCCAAACCAACAAAGATCTGCAAGAATGTGTCCTTATGGTTGTCACAACCAAAAAACCTGAAATAAAATGTGAATGTTAGCACATTACAAGTGAACAAAAAATTATACAAATAAAAATAAAAAACATCCGAAAAAAAAGAATAATTCAGAAGTACAATTAAATTTATAAATTAATAGATTAATTCCTATAGTTATATTACCTACTAGTCTGTAGCATCTATTCGTTCGAAGGATGTAAAAAAAAAAAAAACCTAATGCATGTGTGTATGCGCTCACACAGTAAGATAATGGCATTTAGACATATCAAATATGTATGTATGTATGTATATACCGATGTATGTATATACAAGATGCTTAAATAATGTACTGGAAAGTGGAAACATACCACAAGAATGGAGAAGATCACATACCATAATGATACCCAAGAAAGCCAAACCAACAGCAAAGGACCTCCGCCCAATTGCACTAACAAATTACATATATAAAATATTCATGGCTGTGATCTGAAACAAAATTTAAGACCATCACACACATACACACACGAAGATCAACACACATCCCAATTATAAATAACCCAAAACACACAATTTTATCATTATCCCAAAACACATCCCACTTATCAATACCCCAAAAACACACAAACTTATCAATGCCCCAAAACACACACCCTTTTCAATACACCAAAACACACCTCACCTATTAACACCCAAAAACAAAGAAACTTATTAATACCCCAAAACACACCCTTATTAATACCCCAAAACACACCCCAATTATCAATACCCAAAAAATATTCAAAGTTATTAATACCCCAAAACACACACCCTTATTTTAAAACCCCCAAACACATCCTACTTATCAATACCCAAAAACACCCCCCACTTAGCAATACCCCAAAACACATCCTACTTATGAATACCCCAAAACATATCCTACTTATGAATACCCAAAACACACAAACTTATCAATACCCCAAAACACACAAACTTATCAATACCCCAAAACACAGCCCAAATATCAATACCACAAAACACACACCACTTATCAATACCCCAAAACACAAACTTATCAATATCCGATAACACACCCCAAATATCAATACCCCAAAACACACCCCAAATATCAATACCCCAAAACACACTCCACTTATCAATACCCCAAAACACCCCCCAAATATCAATACCCCAAAACACACCCCACTTATCAATACCCCAAAATACACCCCACTTATCAATACCCCAAAACACACAAATTTATCAATACCCGAAAACACACAAACTTATCAATACCTGAAAACACCCCCCAAATATCAATACCCCAAAACACACCCCAAATATCAATATCACAAAACACACCCCACTTATCAATACCCCAAAACACACAAACTTATCAATACCCCAAAACACCCCCCAAATATCAATACCACAAAACACACCCCAAATATCAATATCACAAAACACACCCCACTTATCAATACCCCAAAACACACAAACTTATCAATACCCCAAAACACACCCCAAATATCAATACCACAAAACACACCCCACTTATCAATACCCCAAAACACACAAACTTATCAATACCCCAAAACACCCCCCAAATATCAATACCCCAAAACACGCCCTAAATATCAATATCCCAAAACACCCCCCAAATATCAATACCCCAAAACACACAAACTTATCAATACCCCAAAACACACAAACTTATCAATACCCCAAAACACACCCCAAATATCAATACCCCAAAACACCCCCCAAATATCAATACCCCAAAACACACCCCACTTATCAATACTCCAAAACACAAACTTATCAATACCCCAAAACACCCCCCAAATATCAATACCCCAAAACACGCCCTAAATATCAATATCCCAAAACACCCCCCAAATATCAATACCCCAAAACACCCCCCAAATATCAATACCCCAAAACACCCCCCAAATATCAATACCCCAAAACACACCCAGGTACCACCATCAACACAAACACTCATTCCTTTTATTTTTTTTTTCATTTTTTTTTCCTATATTTTTTTTTTCCTATATTTTTTTTCCTATTATTTTTTTTTATTTATTTATTTATTCTTTTTTCTTATTTTTCCTATTATTTTTTTTATTTATATTTTTCCTATTTTATTTATTTTTTTATTTTTTTTATTTATTTATTTACCTAACCACCTAGCTATCTAACTACCTACCTAATTAACTACCTACCTACCTACTTAACAACTAATTAACTACCTACCTACCAGCTCAGCAAGTCGTAATTATCAATCTTTTGAATTTTTAAATCAATTTATTTCTCTTTCTATGTGGCGTATAGAAAGAGAGATAGATAGATTCGCGCGCGGATGACGGTAACAAGAAATTTCCGCTCGGCGCCTCACCTCGGCTTGTCACAGCCCAGACAAGTTCCCGGTCCGTGTTGGCGGCACGTTCAGTTCCGCTGCTCCTGCTGTTTCTGCCTCTGTCGCCTTCGCTTTCTTGCTTTGCTTTCCTTGGCCGAGACCTCCTCTGCTCCTGTAGTTTTGTAAGAGAAGGTATAGGTTGGAGAGGAAGAGAAGGAAAAGTTGCGGGAAGATTTAGAAGAAGAAGAAGAAGAAGAAGAAGAAGAAGAAGAAGAAGAAGAAGAAGAAGAAGAAGAAGAAGAAGAAGAAGAAGAAGAAGAAGAGTGTGAAGAGGAGGAAGATGAAGAATGTGAGGAGGAAGAAGAGGAGGAGGAGGAGGAGGAGGAGGAGGAGGAGGAGGGCTTGGCCTTGTCCTTCCGCGCCTGCCGGGACTGGCGTTGGTGCCTCCCGTGCTTGGCGTCATACCTCGCCCGCTTTTCGGGGTCCGACAGAGTGTCCACAGCTCGTTGGAGCAGCTGGAACCTTACAGTGGCCGCCTTCACGTCATCGGGATTCTTGTCCGGGTGTGTGACAAGGGCGAGACGGCGGAACTGTTTCCGTATTTCTTCTGGGGTGGCGTCGGCCGCCACGCCCAGGACATCGTAGAAATTACTGGTCATATCGAAACTACCGTTATTCTCGTTCATTGTGCTCTAAGATGAATCCAAAAATTCAATCAACAAGTTCCCATACCTAAATAAGACACGGTGAAAACCTAAGGTGCCCAAAATAGGCCCAGAATATTGAGGTAGTTTGATTGAGTAGTAAATCTGAAGATCCAATCTGTGTTTGGGTCCAACCTGTTGGTGCAAAAGTGTATGTGTTTAACTCCAACCACTGTTGTCTTTTGCCTCTTGTGTGTGTGTTGAAATTACCAAGTGTTGTCTCTATGTGTCCATAACATCTTAACTACTATATGTAGTGATGATATCCTATCTCTGTTCTACTCTGTTTGTTTGTAAATATGTAAGTTTAATCCTTATGCGTCTATAACATAAGAATTAAAATATATAATAAATAATCACAAGTCACCTTCTTGGTCTTGATGCCCTTTTTCCACATCCTTATGTAACCTTCACAGGATTTTCAATCTTATATACACTAACTGTAAGGTCGTTAAACCTCACGTTTATGAACCATTTTATGCCTTTCATTTTTTCAATAGAAATCCGTTTAAATTGAACTCATTGCTACGAGAGAGAGAGAGAGAGAGAGAGAGAGAGAGAGAGAGAGAGAGAGAGAGAGAGAGAGAGAGAGAGAGAGAGAGAGAGAGAGAGAGAGAGAGAGAGAGAGAGAGAGAGAGGAGGAGGAGGAAGAGGAGGAGGAGGAGGAGGAGGAGGAGGAGGAGGAGGAGGAGGAGGAGGAGGAGGAGAGGGTTTCTGTGGTAGTTGTGATGGTAATGCTGGAGGTGGTGGTGAGGGTGGATATGGTGGAGTAGGCGTGGTTGGTGTGGTGGAGGGTGGAGGGTGGAGGGTGGAGGGTGGAGGGTGGAGGGTGGAGGATGCAGGGTGGAGGGTGGAGGGTGGAGGGTGGAGGGTGGAGGATGGAGGGGCGGGGTGGCAGCTAACAGGATGTAGGGCGTCTTGTGAGGGTAAAGTGACATCCGCGACGGGGGTCATAACAATAATGTCACTCTTTGTGGGTGAGGGTGTGGGCGCCATTGCCAGTGTGGCGGCGGTGGTCACAGCGTTCATTGTGGTGCTGTGGCGGGCACTGTGGCGGCGGCAAGACGGTGGTGCAGTGCTGTACGGACACAACCAAGGACTGACACTGAGCTTGGACAGAACGGCCGAGCTGAATGCCGCGGGACTGTTAGTGTAAAGAGTGGCAGCCGCGTCAGTGAATAAGCAATAGGGAACGGGAAGGAGGAAGGACGCGACGGCACCCGCTGCTCCAAGGGGCAAGGCAGGGGCGTGGTGGTGGTGGTGGTGGTGGGGCAGATTGATGGCACAGAGGGTGGGTCGACCTGGTCTGAGGAGTGATGAAGATGCGGCGGGAGTGTCACCCAGGAGACTTGGTGGTCGCGGCACGCCAACACGGAGGCCGGAGAGGGAGGGACGCCAGGCAAGGCCAGGACCGCGGCGGCCTGGCTGGCTTGGGACACTTTTCTTCTTCCTTTTTTCTTTACGTGACATTCATGGAGTTTATTGTCGCACAGTAAAATGTTGTAAGCATTCCAAGATGGCGGACACTTCACTTTGTTACAATCTTTGCGTCAAGAAGAAGTCAACAAGTGTTTGTTGTGTTTCAGGAGGCTGTGACGTCATAGTGGTCCTTCATCCTCCCTCATCAGCGTGGGAAGGAGCGGGAGGCAGGAAGGTTCCAAATTTTAACACTACTCATGTAGATCAAATAAATAAAGAGTGGACAATGGACGCCCGCGGGTAGGGGCAGGAGGAGTCATCATTATAAGAGGCGAGGAATTAGGGAAGACGCGGGTGGTAAGTGGGTGGAGAGGGCGTGTAAGGTGGTGAAGGAGGCAGAACACCGGGATTATGACCGCCAGCATCTGTGATCCGACCACAGATAAAGGTGGAGACGCTCACATGACGCCGCCTTCATGATGACACGATCCTTTGTCATCCTGTTTATACGGAGACTCTCCACGAGTATTACACACACCAGTACACACACCAGTACACACACCAGTACACACACCAGTATACACAAAAAAGAACTTCTAGAAAGCCTCGCGAAACACAGCCACATTAGGTTTAAGGAGCAACGGAGACCAACCCAACTGTAAAGAGACCGAAGCTAATCTTGTTAGTTGTTGTTACGGACCAATCGAAGGAGGAGGGAGAGGAGGTGGTGCGGCCCAGATTGGATCACGTCTGAGAGGACCTTACCCTTGGCTGGCCTGTGAGTGACGTGCACTACCAAGCCTCAAGGTCAAGTCCTTAGGACCTCCTCACTCCCCTCACCCAAAAGAGAATCGCACGTGTGGCAATAAATCCCTTGAGTCAACAAACAAAACTTTTTAAAATTACAATTGTGGATAAGCGTGAACACATTTTTGGCGAAGATTTGCATGGCACAAACAACAGGTTAGCGTCGCGAGCAGACGTTGTGGCGCGAAGGCCTCAACGTTTAGTATTTTAACACAAGATAAGGCTGGCAGGGAACAAAACTAATGCACGAGTGTAACACATAAGATGATTCTCACTGTGCCAAGAAAAATAAAAGAGGAAAACACGGACCAATTCATACAAGATGTTCTGATAATCCCTCTTTGGAGAGACCTGAAGGACGAGGAGGAGGAGAAGGAGGAGGAGGAGGAAGAGGAGGAAGAGGAAGCAGAGGAGGAAGGATGGTAGACTAAGAAGAGAAAAAGAAGGAGGATAGACAAAGGATGAGAGAAAGAGAAAGAGTAAGATGACAGACAGAGGAGGAGATAAGGAGATGATAGAAAAGTAGGAAGAGAAAGACGAGCAGAAATGAAAAGAAAGAGAGGAAAAAGGAGAAGAGGACAAAAAGAAGAAAAAAAAGAGAGAAAAAAAGAAGAAAAGGATGAGAATTTTACTTAAGCACAAAATTTACAGAAGAGCCACCCAACCTTCCGCCTCACCTCCGTCTGCGTCACAAGTCTCTGCTTTCATGCTGCTTGTAGATGGGGGAGGACGTGCGTTTGTCTGCGAGTCCCTGCGTGCACGTAAGCCTCGTTAGGGAGAGCGATGAGCTGTCACTCCGCAGTCACTATACTTCAGGTGGTGAGAGCTCTTACGGGTCTGTAATCGTCTCCTAGTAACAGTGGACGGATCAAGACGTACCAAGGCAGAGAAGGATGAGGAAAGGTACCAGGAAGTTGTATTGATGAGAGGAAATGATTGGAGAGCAAGTATTGATGATGTGTGGGTGGGTGTGGGGTGAGGGAAAGGTGTGTTATGTGGTATGGTAGGGTAGAAGGGGTGTTGCTTAATGGAAATCTTTGTGTGGGGGAGTTTTCAGGTGTGTGTTAAGGGTGTGTGAGTGTATGAGTTGCGGGAAAGGAAAAGTGAGGGTTGTGAAAGGCTGGAAGAAGTCGTGTTGATGTACTATGAGGAAGGTGAATGGATAAGGAACTAATGATTTCAGTGTGTGTGTGTGTGTGTGTGTGTGTGTGTGTGTGTGTGTGTGTGTGTGCGTGTGTGTGTGTGTGTGTGTGTGTGTGTGTGTGTGTGTGTGTGTGTGTGTGTGTGTGTGTATGTGTGTGTGTGTGTGTGTGTGTGTGTGTGTGTGTGTGTGTGTGTGTGTGTGTGTGTGTGTGTGTGTGTGTGTGTGTATGTGTGTGTTAGCCTTGAATATCTGTGTTTAGGGTACAGGAAGGGCGTCTGAGGGTGCAGGGGACCAATAAATGTTACAAGCACATCAAGGAGTATCAGAATGTGTTCCCAGATGACCCAAAGCACGAGTCTAACACTGACAACAACCAAACGAATCTTAAAGCAAACACAAGCGTTTATTTAAAGCACAACACCCAAGACAAACAGAGATAAAAACAGTCATGAACGTTCCCTGACTAGCCATGTGGGGTCTTTGTCCTCTCTTCTCTGATTTTCTTTCGCTGCGTCAAGAAAACCTTCCTGCGTGGAGGCAACGAAGGGAAAAAAAGAAAAAAGATGAAGAAAAACAGTACAGATTACAAGCTTCTTATCCTATAAATCACAGTATATACAAAGAAATAGTCACGCTCAAAGCAACTGAAAATAAAAATAAAATAATAATAAAAACAAAGCATTAAGTTACAAAAATTATAAACTTTGAACAAATAGACAATGATATATAACAAAAAGGGAGGATCTTAACCCCAGCCAGCCCGTGTTATTGGTTACGTTACTAGTGTTACTCCTCGCTCCGTCACACAAACACACACACACACACACACACACACACACACACACACACACACACACACACACACACACACACACACACTGTCACACTCCCAACGCTGCGACTATTTTATGCAGATTATAGTGTGAGTATTTGCCTGCCTCGCCTCCTTTCCCTCCCTCAGACGAGTCCTCAAGGTCACACTAGATGAAGACAAGCGTTCTAAGATGTAAACAAAGTACGTAGGATGTTAACAAGGTCATGCAGGATATAAACAAGGTCACAAGGATATAAACAAGGTCACAAATATATAAACAAGGTCAAAAGGATATAAACAAGGTCAAAAGGATATAAACAAAGTCATGCAGGATATAAACAAGGTCACAGGGATATAAACAAGGTCATGTAGGATATAAACAAGGTCACAGGGATTGAAGTAAGGTCAGAAGAATTTAAACAAAAAAAATAAGGAAGGATCAAAGCAAGACATTAATATTTTTCTTATATATTATCAAAAAAAAACAGATTATGATGAAGTTTTTTTGATAATGTTTTTAAAATTCTGTTTGTATACGAAGAGGAAACGAAGATACAAGGACACGAAAGAGGAATAAGGAAGAGGACAATAAAGAAGAGAGAAGAACGTGGGCAGCATACGAGGAGGAAAGAAGAAGAGCAGGGATAAATAGGAGAAGGAAGTAAGAGGAAAACAAGATGAACAAGTGTTATATTCAGGACAAGAAAGAGGAAGAAAAAAGGAGACAAGAAGAAGGAAGAAATTGTAATAGATTGTGTAAGAAGAGGAACTCAAGACCGTGAAAGAGAAAGAAAAAAGAAAAACATACAAAGCTAAAGAAAAAATAAGATAAAAAAGATAAGAACATAGACAAACATCACAAAGAGGAGTAAGAGGAAGACCAATAAAATAAAAGACAAAAGATAAGGAAAGATAAGAAAACAAAGAATTAAAAAAAAAAATTAAACCACACACAAAAAAATAAATATCACAGAGCAACGACAACGATGATACAAAAGATAGTTAAAAATATATTAATAAATGAAATAGTGTAAGTCAAAACAAAACAGAAAAACAGACCAACCAAACCAAACCAAACCAAACCAAACCAAACCAAACCTAACCAAACCAAACCAAACCTAACCAAACCAAGCCAAACCTAACCTAACCAAACCAAACCAAACCAAACCAAACCAAACCAAACCAAACCTAACCAAACCAAACCAAACCAAACCTAACCAAACCAAGCCAAACCTAACCTAACCAAACCAAACCAAACCAAACCAAACCAAACCAAACCAAACCAAATCAAATCAAATCAAACCAAACCAAACCAAACCAAACCAAACCAAACCAAATCAAATCAAACCAAACCAAACCAAACCAAACCAAACCAAACCTAACCAAACCGAACCAAACCAAACCAAACCAAACCAAAGCAAACCGAACCGAACCAAATCAAACCAAACCTAACCAAACCAAACCTAACCAAACCAAACCAAACCGAACCGAACCAAACCAAACCAAACCAAACCTAACCAAACCAAACCAAACCAAACCAAACCAAACCAAACCTAACCTAACCTAACCAAACCAAACCAAACCAAACCAAACCAAACCAAACCAAACCAAACCAAACCTAACCAAACCAAACCAAACCAAACCAAACCAAACCAAACCCAATTAAAACAAAAACAAAAAATAACCTAACCTAACCTAACCTAACCAAACCAAACTTAACCTAACTAAAACAAGAACAAAAACCAACCTAACCTAACCTAACCAAACCAAACCTAACCTAACTAAAACAAAAACAAAAAATAACCTAACCTAACCTAACCTAACCAAACCAAACCTAACCTAACTAAAACAAAAACAAAAAATAACCTAACCTAACCTAACCTAACCTAACCAAACCAAACCTAACCTAACTAAAACAAAAACAAAAAATAACCTAACCTAACCTAACCTAACCTAACCAAACCAAACCTAACCTAACTAAAACAAAAACAAAAAATAACCTAACCTAACCTAACCTAACCAAATCTAACCTAGCTAAAACAAGAAAGAAAAATAACCTAACCTAACTTAACCTAACCTAAAAAATAAAAAAAAGGTTAACACGAAGACATACCGTAAGCACAGACAACCAGAAGCGGGGAGGACAAGGTTAAGTCATAGTTAGTTAGCTCGTTAGTTAATTAGTTTACAGTTAGTTTAAAGTTAGTCAGCTAGATTAGACTAGGATAGGTTAGGCAAAGTTAGGTTAGGTTAGGTTAGGTTAGGTTAGGTTAGGTTAAGTTAGGTTAGGTTAGGTTGGGTTGGGTTGGATTGGGTTGGGTCTGGTTAGTCAGTTACATGAATATAACCACAAATAAGATGGTGTCTTGTCCTACTCCCCCTTCAGAGTACCAAGAGAGGGAGGGATGGAGGACCTATAGTGAAGGAATGGGTAACGGAGACGCAGAAGGGGTGACAGGAGGTAAGAGGTAATAGAGGGGCAGGCCGAGCAAGGGTGAGAAAGGGTGACAAGACTGCTGAGATAGGGTGACAAGAAGGGAGAATTGTTAACTTAGAATTGGTGACAGGATTACATTAACGGGGTAAAGAGGTGACGTCAGTGGAAAAAGAGAGAAAGAGAGAGAGAGAGAGAGAGAGAGAGAGAGAGAGAGAGAGAGAGAGAGAGAGAGAGAGAGAGAGAGAGAGAGAGAGAGAGAGAGAGAGAGAGAGAGAGAGTCAGTCAGTCAAAGCAAGAAGACTATTTCTATGCTACACTCTCACTCTCACTCTGTAACACACTCCATAACGCACCACTGTATTCCATCATCCCCATTTGTGTTCCGTAAGTCAGAAACACACGCACGCACGCACCCAAGACGCTGTGAAGGCCGTATTGACGCAAGGAGGACACGTGTTTACAGACAAATACAAGGTAAGAATGGGCCAGCGTAAGTTAAGTCACTGCGTCTCGGGTCAACACGCCTTCCGTAGCGGCCTTTGTTCCCTGGGTAATGTATATGTATGAGCGCCATGTATGAGGGTGTTGTGTAGGCTTACTGATACATGACTCATAGGCTTGGTTACACTAGCTCAGAGTCTCACAACGTATGCCATTTATAGTTATGTTGAGTAGATAGTTTTATGATTATTTGTTTTGTGTTATTTATTTATCATCATTAACAGGTAAGAGGGGAATAGTTAAGGTTAATGTAAACTTTTGAATGTAAACTTTCTCTTGTTATTTTGGTTTACCGTTTGTGTGTTCCAGTTCATCTAAATCTAAACAACTAAACGAGCTTGT
>JAXIVD010004263.1:25000-30000 GCA_036785275.1 Cancer borealis | reverse complement strand
ACATTATTATTGGAAGAAATGTGAATAAGCACACACACACACACACACACACACACACACACACACACACACACACACACACACACACACACACACACACACACACACACACACACACACACACACACACACACACACACACTAGGGTATATCATTCATTTGCACTTTTAATAACATAATTTTCATCGATAATTTACTACTTGCCACACTTCGCTTCCCAGTATTGGTGCAAAACTCTCAAACAGATGTGTAACAGGTGTGGTACAGGTGTGGTCGTAGTCTGTAGTGTGTTTGTGTGCCACCGCTGTCCATGAGGTGCCACCATAACATTACATTAGACTCCCCTTGTGATGGTGAGGTTCAGGGATGTGTGCTCGTCTCACCAATTGACTATTTGTACCAAAGACTCACACTGACTTACTGGGACTGATTCATGTTTTTGTCACTTCACTGGCATGTTATTGAGGATCCTTATGACTGAGTGGGCGTGCTGGCATGAAGGTGTAAGTGAATGCATGTATGTATGGCAGTTTATACAATGCTGGACGATGGCAAAGAATTGATCAACCAAAGTACATACGTGGATTTATCACTCCAAAGTCTTACCTGAGGTGTAGATAAAGTTAGATAATGACACTGATATCATGAGAAATATTAGTCATCAGCACTAATGAGACAAAGAAAGGTAAGGGAAGTGTTATCGGAATATTTGAACTTTCTAATAAAAAATCAAACTGTTTCGAACATATACGCCAGACTTGAGACAACAGAGGGTGGCGCGGCGGCCTTGCTGCTACACGCCGCGGCTTCCAGTGTGTGCACGGGGACAAGTGGGGAAGGACGTGCGTTCCACCCTAACCATTAACTCACGCTGTCACTTCCATCACCAGTCACACCATACACGACCTCGATCTGGTGAGCGAGGCACGGGTGTTTGAGTCTGACTAGTGACCTGCTGGTTTGTGGTGCTTTGCCTTGCCTGTCGTGGTGTACAGTACGAGGAAAGGAAACTCATTAGACTGGTGACGAGAAGTACTTGAACACAACGTCAAGACGCCAGCCTTTAGCCACTCCTTTGCTTCCCGCGGGGTAAGGTTTGACACGTGTACTTGTGGTACTTTCTGTGGTTCATTCGAAAACTCAAGCTGTTCAATAATATTTAGTGTCGTGCTTCAGAGAGAGAGAAAAAAGAAGAAGAGGCATTTGAAGCTTGACCTCTTCCGACCAACCAAACTGGAATTCAAAAATACCAGCAAAAGGAAAAACAAAAGAATATTCGAAAACTTGTCCTTTTTCATGATGTTATTTTTACAACACAATAAAGAAAAGTTTGCATCTCTGGGCTCGCGTGACTCGCTGGAAAAGGAAAATATAAGTTATGAAACACCGGGTGTGGAGAGGCTGGGTAAAGAATGTAATAGTTGTTGTCCAGCACAGCACCGGATGGCCAAGGCGGGGGAGGGAGGGAGGGAGGGAGGGAGGGAGGGAAGGACGAATTTTTTTATTATTATTTTTTCGAAGCAGCATCCTAAGAAATATTAAACCTTTCTCTTGGCTGAGGTATGAGAAGGACAACAGCAGCAGCAGCAGCAGCAGCAGCAGCAGCAGCAGCAGCAGGAGCAGCAGCATGGGTATTGCAACAGCCTGGTTGGCGGGCGTACGTACAGCGATGGAATAATAATGATTTTGGTGGTAGTGAAGAATTGTAGAGGAATGGAAAGATAGCATCACCCTTAAAGACAAAAAAGATAACACACACAGACACACACACACACACACACACACACACACACACACACACACACACACACACACACACACACACACACACACTTTGATCTGTAAGGCATGTAGGCGACTGATCTCCTTACCTTCGCTGTGTCATTTCCTATTCATGACCACCACCACCACCACCACCACATCGGTGTCACACGTCTGGGTGTAAGCCGCGCTAGGGATGACTTGTCACGTCACGTCACGCAGCTCAGGGCGGCAGGGTGACAGGGTGCGAGTGAGTTAGTGTGTGGCTGACCTAGTTAATTGGATGCGAATCAGTTATTTAAGGTGACAACCCGCGGGAAGTGCTTGTATTTGTAATTTGTTTTTTTTTCTTGTTTATGAGGTTGATTAGTGTTGGAAGTGGGCGTGAAGGGTTACATCGGTGTCCAAATTAGATTAACTCGGATGTTTCGAGGAATATGGAAGCTTAATAGTATTTTCAGAGACGCGGAAGAACTAAACCACACTACGAGTATACACATTACTGTTAAATAACTCTAAAGGAAGAAGGGAGGCATCTGTCCTCCAATTTGCCTTTGTAATGCAGCACGGGTGGCAGGGGCGGGGGGCAGGGGGCGGAGTGGCAGGTGCCTTCATCACAGCTGGTGTCTATGTGAGTTTGTTTACCCACCAAAAAAAAAAAAAAAAAAAAAAAGTCAAGGTCTCGATAAAACGATACGCTATTTCTCCACGAATATTGGAAATTGGAAAATAAATATACACGTTCCCTATGAGACCTATAGGAAGAATGTGTTTATAGTTTTATTTAGTTGAATTATAGTTGTGTAATTATACATAGAAAGTTTAATGTAAGGTCATTTAAGGGGATGTTGGTCTGCTATTGCTGCACAAACTATAGTCGACTTTCTCACTCTCAAGTCTCACAGTTTCACTCAGTCACACTTATGAGATTCTCGTTGTGCGTTAGTAAATACTTCCTACGAGAGTGACTTGGGCAAATCTAGGAGGATACTTATAACATTTCAAGGTTGTTATAGTGGATACAGGAAGCGGGTCAAGCACAACAGTGACGTAACCAACTCCTACTGGAAGACAAAACTGAAATTCATCCGAGTAAATCATGAGATGAATAACATAACGTAACACACAGCCTCTTCTGACACCTTTTCTGACGGTGGTAAAGCCTGTCTGAATGGGAAGGTGACGGGGGTGAGGGCGGCTGAATGTCAGTCATGTCACGGTCAGGTTAGTTATCCCTTGTGAGACGGACGGTGTGAAGATGCTGCGTAACTTACTATGAGGCGGAAAAAAGTAAGGATGAGAGGAAGTAGAAGACTCGTACGGCTTTAGGGTGTGGGGAGGGGAGGTGATATTGTGGGTGGTATGGGAGATAAGATGGAGGTTTGCAGTCTAAGAAGATTCATACGAGCAAGAACTACAACAATACTGAAAGAAGATAGCAAGAGGTTCAACACTACTGCAGACTCTGAACACTAAATACGATGAAATAAGATAGTTTGTGATGCAGAAACACCCTTCCCTCCCTTCCCTCCTCCCGTCCTTACTCCCTTGTTTATTTTAACATTCCAAGACTTTATACTATCATCTTTATTCTTGTGTTTTCTTTATTAGTGGACTCTGGAATAGTATATCTTCTTCTTTTCTTCCCGCCACTCAATGCAATTTAGATTCTTGAAGTTGGTGGTGTGGCGGCAAAGCAGGAACTTATTTCGTGTTCCTTACAACTCCGGGGATCTAATACAAACTAACTTGGATGTGGTGCCAAGTTAGTGTTGCTCGGCATGAAGTTTCCTTTTCTTCATTATTTGTGTATTCAATAAAAGACCAACGAAATATTCTACAGTTGTTGCCAAGTTTGCAATATTTTCATTTGTGGTGTCAGTTCATGTAGGAATAATGATCAACCGCCTGATTTTTCATATTTATTTATTGCAAACTTATCCACTCGCTGATCTGTTATTGTCTACAACTTTTGTATTGTTTTATTTTTGTCGATATATTGAGAATTGGCACAAATTCACTCGAAGCTATCATCAGTGCATTGGATTTGGATATATATACTTTCTTTTTTACAATTGGTTTCGTAACACACACACACACACACACACACACACACACACACACACACACACACACACACACACACACACACACACACACACACACACACACACACACACACTCTACAGCCCATATTAATTATGAATCACACTTTCGAATCCTTTCCATAATAATAAAGTATGATAATATTACTAATGTCGTAATTGTCAGCAAGGATAGACAAGGCTTTCAATTCATAACTTCAATTAGCACTTCAAAGCCATTTTTCCCCTTATTGGAGTGAACAGAACCGTCTAAAATATTCACATCTACATATATTCAACTAATAACAAATGATTGCCTTGTAATAACCGAATTGTTTGAAACTCTGCATCTAATATCAGTTTCTTTGATTATGAATGATCAAAAACAAGAGCACCATCTACACAGGCCTTGAAAAAAATGTTGCCGTAGGAATAATATCATCCTTCTATACCAACAGAGGCCCAACAATGCCTGTACTCCTTGGTTCAAAGACACACATTAGCCTTGATGCTATGATAAAAGAGTTACCATTGTTCATACACTCATTAGCGGCCCATTTTACTGCCTCGGTGCATATTTCTGTTATCTCATTATTTTAACCCTGCACAAAGCAAATCTCGTCTTCATATTTCTATTTATGTATTTACTGTTTCTTGTATGCAACTCACGAGAAACAGTTGAGTATATGAGCATGAAAATAATTGTCCAGCTAAATATTGTTTGTTTACTTACGTTACTCATTACCTTTAGTGAGACTTATGATCGTTAAGTCGTCCAGACAAAGCGAAAAAGACAGACGTGACAGAAGAGACAGTTCACCACGATTAACATATTTCAAAGGGTTGAGGTGGACATGTATGCGAGATTGGTACAGTGTCATGTGTCTTGTGTGTTCTGTCAGTGTGTTCCGTCAGTGTTCCGTCCCAAGCCACTCTGTATAGACGAGTATTCATCGCTCCTCATGGCTGGGATAACCTGGAATAGACAGGCAGCTGATGGAGATATGTGGAAAAGACTGTGTGATGAGGCCTTTTCCCTGCAAGTGGACTCGTGTAAACTGATGATGATGATGATGATGATGATGATGATGATGATGATGATGATGATGATGATGATGATGATGATGATGATGATGATGGCTGAGTACAGATTAA
>JAXIVD010004263.1:17500-22500 GCA_036785275.1 Cancer borealis | reverse complement strand
GTAATGAGGCAGGACAATACAGTGCTGTGACTGTTGTTATGAGGAACACAATACAACGGTGAGGCTTGAAAACTTCTCGGCCTCACACACTCTCTCTTCCTCACATTTTCATGCAGAACATTTTTGCAACTTTTCTGAGAATCTTTTGTTGTCTTTCTTTCACAATCCTGTAATATTTTCTTGCCTGATTTACATACTTGGAATAACCTAACTTAGTGTGTGATTTGAGTATGTTTTATACGTTACGGTGCGTCATTCGTACATACATACATATAAACATACATACATACAGACAGACAGACACTTTGATAATACCCTCAGGTAACCTTAACTATAATTAATATTAAATCATCTCCAGCAGTGTTTCATTCACGTCTTTGACTGTTGATCCCTTACTCCCGTCTCGCTTGCACGTATATTTTCTCAAATCATATATTTATGTTCACTGTTTGACGCCATTCCATATAATTTGTACCCGGCAAAAAGTTATGAATACACAACAGGTGGAGGGGAATGCCACGGCTGGAAAGCCAGTCTGGAGGTTGTTGTTCAAGTCAAAGCGTGTGTCAGGTTGTCTCATTCATCTGCTTCACTGAGGCTGGAGCTTTGATTAAGTCTGGAAGGAAACACACTTCTGCTTCACTCTATAGTATAGAGTGAAGCAGAAGTGTGTTTCCTTCCAGACTTATATATATATATATATATATATATATATATATATATATATATATATATATATATATATATATATATATATATATTGAAAAATATTGTAATCTAACATTTTCCGTAATATATTAAGGAAAAATTAGATTATAATTTTTGTTTATGATTTAATTATTCAATCTCATCTAATTAATTAGATGAGATTGAATAATTAAATCATAAACAAAAATTATAATCTAATTTTTCCTTAATATATTACGGAAAATGTTAGATTACAATATTTTTCAATATATATATATATATATATATATATATATATATATATATATATATATATATATATATATATATATATATATATATATATATATATATATATATATATATATATATCCTGACAGCTGATATATAATTTAGAATTTGATTATTAGATAAGTAGATGATACTGATATCAAGTTGATACGAATATCTTCCTTTGGTGCACTTGCTCCCATATTATTCCAAACAATTTGTAAATACAGAAATCAACCTGAAAACTTTGATAAAATATTAAGAAGTTGAAGCGAGTACATTACATTTCCGTTAAAAAAAAAGTTTACATGACAATCAATACTTACACCATGATGATATTCAGTCCCATGAAGGTTTTTAGTAAGGTGGACGCAGTGTAAGAAGAGTACGTGTACGTATATGTGTACGTGTACGTGTGCATGCAGTCAATAGGATCAGCCGTGCATGAAAGAGTCACACAAAGCTGCTTACGTGCACAGTTAAGAAGATAATTGTCAATGTGCAGCTGTAATGTTGTGGACAGAAAAACACACACACACACACACACACACACACACACACACACACACACACACACACACACACACACACACACACACACACACACACACACACACACACACACACACACACACACACACACACACACACACACACACACACACACACACACACACACACACACACACACACACACACACACACACACACACACACACACACACACACACACACACACACACAC
Source organism: Cancer borealis (assembly GCA_036785275.1). Classification (NCBI taxonomy): domain Eukaryota; kingdom Metazoa; phylum Arthropoda; class Malacostraca; order Decapoda; family Cancridae; genus Cancer; species Cancer borealis. Next base: position 20,798 of record JAXIVD010004263.1, on the reverse strand, counting down.
ACACACACACACACACACACACACACACACACACACACACACACACACACACACACACACACACACACACACACACACACACACACACACACACACACACACACACACACACACACACACACACACACACACACACACACACACACACACACACACACACACACACACACACACACACACACACACACACACACACACACACACACACACACACACACACACACACACACACACACACACACACACACACACACACACACACACACACACACACACACACACACACACACACACACACACACACACACACACACACACACACACACACACACACACACACACACACACACACACACACACACACACAACACACACACACACACACACACACACACACACACACACACACACACACACACACACACACACACACACACACACACACACACACACACACACACACACACACACACACACACACACACACACACACACACACACACACACACACACACACACACACACACACACACACACACACACACACACACACACACACACACACACACACACACACACACACACACACACACACACACACACACACACACACACACACACACACACACACACACACACACACACACACACACACACACACACACACACACACACACACACACACACACACACACACACACACACACACACACACACACACACACACACACACACACACACACACACACACACACACACACACACACACACACACACACACACACACACATATACACACACACACACACACACACACACACACACACACACACACACACACACACACACACACACACACACACACACACACACACACACACACACTTATCACTCTTTTCACTCTTTTCATTCTTTTTCGTTGACTCTTCAATGTTTATGCTTGTGTGGTTTCGCGGATCTTAACCTATGTATACAATGATTCACCTTCCTCCTCTCTAAGCCAGGTACAGTCAAGGTTACACTATTAAGTAATGGTTTGAGAAAAAAAAATCAAATTAAAAAAACACATGAACTTTAAGCTGGCGAAAACTTTTTCTTTCTCCATCTTCTGAGATATTAAGTTCATGAAAACAAACTCTTTCTATTATCTTCCTTTTGTAAACTTTCTCTCATAGCACGATGGAGGCGAACGTTAAGGACAAAAATATATTATTATCATTACAATTTTGCTGCCAGTACAACCCATTCAGTCTCACCTTTACAACCTTTAATGTTTTCTGATCACTACCATCACCACCACAACCATCACTACCACCATCACCACCACCACCACCATCACCACCACCACCACCACTACTGCCAATCCTCCTTCCATTCACAACATTTCTTGTGACACAGTTTTCTCGTTACAGTTTCCAGGTCATAGTTTTACTGGAATTTTTATTTTTTTTGTCTGTGCTGAAAATATGAAGATATGTTATGATGTATACGTAGCAATTACTTACCGAAATTACAAGTGCGGAAAATGACCTTTTAATCAAGATATTTATACGTAGACATTTACCAACGAGTTTATTGGAGAAAGTTAGCGAAATGAGGCATTTGAGGATTACAAAAGTTAATACAAAGAACAAGAAGCAGAGATAGTTTGTCATGGCGATGGTACGAAAAAAAAAAAAAAACGAAGGGTTGAATGAAGCAAGAGTGAAGCAGGAGGTAAGGCTTCAGTGTTTCAAATGCTCTGATATACATATTCTTTTGTTACTATGTTACAACGTAGTATTATTGTTTAGGTGGCGGTGGTACTGCATTATTGAGTGTTACTGTTTGCATGTTTGATGTGGTGTTCACGTAGACGATGCCACCACTTGCATAACACAATAACCTAACTTATAAATAGTGCGTCCTGCTAACCTTTGTGCGTCGGCTCTTGCCATGTTTTGTTTTATAAGTATATTTATTCTGTATGTAGATTAAAACCTTAATGTAACTTGTTTGTTCCCTTTTCAGTAAGATTTGAAGGCAGGAAGATAATACGTAATAGTAATGTAATAGTAAAATCAATATAAAAAATAAACGTATGAAGCTTTTATATTCTAAGTACCATTTCCACCAATATTCCTTAGTAGTCACGTTTCAGCATACCTGTAGCCAGCACACCTGTAGCCAGCACACCTGTAGCCAGCACACCTGTAGCCAGCACACCTGTGGAGATAATGCAGCACAGCAAACACCCCGCATATAGCCTTTGCACAACACATAAAAGATGGAAATTTGCAGAATCTTGCCGGAAACATCCATTGACCTTCACAAAAATAATAAATCTGCTTTTTTTAAATTATTCAGTAGCAAATTATGTCTGATTTATGAGCTATTAAAAAAATTTCTTAATATCGTATAAATAAACACAACTAATACTCACAGATAAATATTAATCATCATAATTTCACATCATTAGAGAAAACTACACAAATGGGCTTAATGACAGGTTAAACATTCTAATTGAATTTCACAGACATCACCAAACTTCATTAATTCGTCAAGAGGTCCAATTTGACGCGTGTACGAACACATCAACATCAAACCATCAACGTGGCATAAAAACATCATTATAAAACATTCCTGCCAGTAGTGAGGAAGGAGAAACACACATACAAAAAAATGATGTACACACATGAAAAATAAGTTGGTAGCAGCTTACCTTGTCACCTCGTCACTTCTGTTCACTTGACCTTAACCTGCTCTGCCTGCTACCCTCACGCCCTCTGTCCATGAACGTGGCGGGAGGAAGGTGTTGGGAGATTACACTTCAAAAGACATTAACATTTTTCATTTAACTCTCACAATAAGAAGCCGAGTGTTCATTGTTTAAGTAGGAATGTACTTACACTTGCTTCTCTTTCCAAGGTCACGCTGCATTACAAAATTTTGACTCATTACATTATTTATCAAAACGAGATATAGAAGCAAATAATTGAAATGTGAGTCAATGGCACCAAAATGACAATACTTATTAAGAGATGATAATGACAGCACGTAATCTCTCTCATTAACACTTACATAACTAACACACAACTTAACACAAACAGCCTCGTTAGGGCCAACAGGTCTGCTAGTTACTATTTGCTCTACCTTTCTGTTCCCTTCTGTTCCTTTATGTTTCTTTTTGCTGTAACAGACGAGCTCCTGAAACCACATAGTCTCTACAAATACCTGATGTAGTAATATATATTCACCCACATTTGTTATCAAGAAAGGGTTGCATATTGTTTACCTGCATCGCCTCTCCTTCCAGTTA
>JAXIVD010004263.1:7500-12500 GCA_036785275.1 Cancer borealis | reverse complement strand
AAGGTTTTGATTCCGCTTGTCACCAGTAGCATCAGGAATGGGACTTTAAACTAACATTGTGAACTTCTCTGAGACAATGATCTCCGTAATGATGAATCCCAACACACACACACACACACACACACACACACACACACACACACACACACACACACACACACACACACACACACACACACACACACACACACACACACACACACACACACACACACACACACACACACACACACACACACACACACACACACACACACACACACACACACACACACACACACACACACACACACACACACGGGAACAGTTACAGCACCTCATGCAGTCTTACCTCATTAACGTTACTTCAATTAATGAAAGTAATTTACCGTGGCGAGGCAGAATCATTTGGTTTCATATTGTTTAATGTTTTTGCGGTTTTATTTATCTGGAAACGTACATAATTTGATTACAAGGTCATTACTGCATTATATTTATTTATATTTATTCAATAAATTTACGATTTCTTTAATTTGTTTGTTAGTTAGTTAGTTTGTTCCTTTGGTTAACATTGCATCATGGTAATTAGCACTGCAATATTGTACTTCATTAATCAAGGCTAATTAGACATTCTAGTAGCCTCAGAAATTTAGTTGGTCATCCCGCCACCACCACTCCAACGCTTCTTTGTTCAAGTTCATTAGGCAGCAGTGAACCCAAACCTGATATGGCTCGTTGGCTCGAACCTCCAACTCGAATACGTGAAACAAATGCCTCGACTCTGAATGCGAGGGATTCACGACTCGGGATCCGCTCTGATGCTGATGCAGGATATCTTTAGTGGTCGTGTTCTCTCGTTGCATATACACCAAGGAAGCACGAAGAATATGAGGCATGTGAAGCAAAGACAACGAGGCTCCTGTAGGTAAGAGAGGACAGGACAACCACACACGTCCCTTCACGAGTGATGTGGTAATGGTGCCGCATTGGTAACACTTGCTGCTGTACCCCATGAATCTCCTTTCAATGCTTCTCCTCGACTGGTAACACTTGCCTGCCTGTGTTAGTGTTTGATTATGTGTCAGTATTTGTAAATCGTTTGAGGTTTGTTATTGTACAATTTGCTGTCTACTTACGTGATAGCTTTCTTCTTAATTTTTGGGGGTTTCTTTTATAAGAAACACACACACACACACACACACACACACACACACACACACACACACACACACACACACACACACACACACACACACACACACACACACACACACACGCACACACACACACACCTTGAGAACAAGTAACTAGTCGTCAGTCTTCAACACTTCCTGCACGGTCAATACCCTTGGCACTCCTCCCTCTCCTCCCACTCCACTATTGTTCCGCGTCAGGCGTGTAAAAGTAATTCAACGCTGATGGCTTGGTGTGCGTGGAACTATTTGCATCAAAGTTCAGGGACGAAAAAATATAAGATACTCGTCAAACAATTGTATTCAAGTTGCTTAATTGTACATGTCAGTGTTGTAGAAAAAGTCGTATTTAAAGCTAATTCCTACAGGTGAAAATAATGTGTTGATTTAGATTGACTGGTAGAAAAGCAAAGAATTCGATACCTGGCTTTGAACACTTTCCTCCAGACTGCCTTAGAGAAAAGTACGAATATACAAGGTAAATGTTTTTTCTTCATAGCTATATACAAGATCACTGTCATCATTACCAGCTGCCACCTTCACCACCTCAACACAGCAGACTCTAGCGGTGAAAAGTGTCAACTCTCTATAAAAAAAAAAACTTTACACAGGAACGTGGAAGGAGAAAACAAGGTGTTTTGAACCCTGGAAAAAAAAATTCCTACTTTGTGCAGGTGAATGTGCAAGTAGAGCACGTATGTCTGTCTCGAAAAACAATGAAGAGCGGACACCCAGGAAGCCATTGAAACAAGGGTCATAATAAAAGGACGTCAAACTTACTGCAATAACATAGTACTGCCTTTATTGACGGATGTATCTTTACTAGGAAGGTCCATTGTAAGGAATCAGACTGAATGCTTCCCCGCCAACACCCCCTCGGCCACCTTGTCGTGGGTTAATATCTGCCTTACGCCCCCACGCATCACCACTGCATCCCTACCGTGGCCAAGGAAGCAATGGGATCAGAGATTTTTTTTTTTACATATTCTCTCTCTCTCTCTCTCTCTCTCTCTCTCTCTCTCTCTCTCTCTCTCTCTCTCTCTCTCTCTCTCTCTCTCTCTCTCTCTCTCTCTCTCTCTCTCTCTCTCTCTCTCTCTCTCTCTCTCTCTCTCTCTCTCTCTCTCTCTCTCTCATATGACCCTCGCCACGTCTAGATTATAGCTTATCTCTTTCTCTCCTCTCTTCTCTCTCCTCCTCTAAACTTCTCATCTCTCCTCTCTTCCTTCTTTCTTCTACTTATTGCTTCTCATTATCCTCTATCCTTTTAATTTTCTCTATTGTACTCTTTCCTCGTAATCATCATTATCTTATCTATCTTCCTACTTCCTTTTCTTCTTTCAAATACTTGCCTTTTTTTTTTGTTCTTATCAAGTTTTTTCTTATCTCCTCTCTGATTCCTCCTCTTTATCATCCTCCTCCTTGTTCCATTTCCAATCTTTATTAACTATCATCTCTTCTAATCTTCCTTTCATATATCCTGAGAAAGAAGAAAAAATGAGAAAAAGAGAGTGATTATAAAAAGGTTATAGAATAGAGACAAATAGATAGACAGACAGACAGACAGACAGGCAGACACAAAGTGGAAAGACAAATAAAGGATATTGTCCATACTAACACTGAAGTCAATTAGAGTGTGTGTTGGTGACTAAAGTTTTGTGAAGCTCAGTGTTTGGGGAAGACGACCTGTGTGTGTGAAAGGCGATGATTCTTGTTTAGATGGAGTTTCTTGGATTCTTTTGTCGCTTCTCCTCCTCACCAGCTGTTTGGGAGGAAAAAAAGAAGAAAAAAAGAAAACAAAACTTCACTATTTCGCTTCGTAAGATGTAATGAAAGTGTCAATCTCTAAAGGCTCTTTCTATTGTTTTTTTATATATTTATTTTATAATTTTATTTTTGCAGATTGCCATTAATTGGTTTGTTTCTTTAGATTTTGTGTATGCTAGTATCAACAAGAATATAACTTCTTTTGAACATTGTCTGTTTTCATAAAGGAACGTTTCATAAAGTTTATAAAGATAATCAGTTCCAGTGTTGTTAACCTTTAAAGAGACAAGGATATAATAGAAATCAAATGTATGTTGTTTGAATATTTGCAGTGTGTCATTTGTTTTGTTATTCTTTTGTCAGTTTTGTCTCTGCAATCATCCTGTGACAAACACTATGCAATGTTCTCTTTCTATTTGATTGATTTATTAACTTATTTATTCTTGTTTATTTCTTTATTTCATTTTTTAATTGCTTATATCTATTTCTATTTATTTTAATTTATTCTTATTTATTTTTATTTATTTATTTATTCATTTTTCACTTTGGATGTATACTTCAAACTACACAATATTGCCTGTTTACTCTATTTATTTATTCGTTCATTTATTATTATTATTATTATTTATTATCTTTACTGTAGTGCTATCAACTTCCTTTGAAAATCACCGAGACAGCTCTATAGTCAATTTGAAAACAGGGTGACGCATCTCTCTTACTTATTAAAACAGACGAGTAAGGATTCCTCATTCATTCCTTTACTACAGTATTACACAACTTACGCTTCACCTTTCATCTTACTGCATCAAAAACAACATGTGGGACGAAAAAGTGAAATTGGTATTCGTTGTTCGGATTCATAAGTCATCTAATTTCCGAATCACAGCCATAACCAGTGTGTGTATATGCGTGTGCGTGTGCGTGTGCGTGTGTGTGTGCGTGTGCGTGTGCGTGTGCGTGTGCGTGTGCGTGTGCGTGTGCGTGTGCGTGTGTAAGAGAGAAACAAAAGAGAAAGACTGATAGGAATGGTGTGTGTGTGTGTGTGTGTGTGTGTGTGTGTGTGTGTGTGTGTGTGTGTGTGTGTGTGTGTGTGTGTGTGTGTGTGTGTGTGTGTGTGTGTGTGTGTGTGTGTGTGTGTGTGTGTGTGTGTGTGTGTGTGTGTGTGTGTGTGTTATATTCTACTACCTACATACATACATACATACCTTTGATGCAATGATGAAAGAAAGATTTTAGGCTGTACACTATTTGGCAACGACTGTAGTATTGTATCAAAGGCTCTACAGCAAGGTAGCAAGGTAGCAAGGCTGTAGTGTGAGTGTTCGAGTGTGTGCAGGTGACGCGCGAGGAACATCTAAATGGAGGAAGGAAACTGTAGCGAAATGGAAACGTTTGATAATAGCAGCATTACTTTATTTGATATTGCCGAGAGAGAGAGAGAGAGAGAGAGAGAGAGAGAGAGAGAGAGAGAGAGAGAGAGAGAGAGAGAATTAGAGAGAGCGAGTCATTGCATAATTGATAACGTTGAGTGCATAATGATTGAGGTTATATTGGGAATGATAATGATTTGCCTTGATTGCTGAGTAAAATTAAACGACCTTAATGATTACTTTCCCAGTGAGACCTGAAGCTGCTAGTTAATGAAAGGCTTACGAGTCCCATTTGGCAGCCAGGGATAATTATTACCTCAGCAATGTGTCCGAGCGAGGCCACATCACATATTAAAGAAATATTAAAAGATAAAGAAAGTTTCACACCATTGTCGGCTGGCTGTCCATTGCCTGGTATTGAATCATTAAGTAATTGCGAACAAAAAGGGTTCGAGCATTTGATTATTGATGGAATTATCATTGAAAATTTGAGGGTAAAGTAGGATAATAAAGAGAAGAGCTCGTTATGTGAGGCCGAGTCTTGACTGTCCAATTATACCAAATGGAAAGGTGGAAGTTTATAGTCGAGAAAGTTGTCCTCATTACCGAGGTTTATGTGTGACGTTAAGGCGATGTTAGATATCGAATTTTGAATGACGATATATAAGAACTTAATTTGAATGTATGCTAAAAG
>JAXIVD010004263.1:0-2500 GCA_036785275.1 Cancer borealis | reverse complement strand
GCTATGAGGGAGGGTTGGTGTGTGTATTGGTGTGTGTGTGTGTGTGTGTGTGTGTGTGTGTGTGTGTGTGTGTGTGTGTGTGTGTGTGTGTGTGTGGTGTGTGTGTGTGTTGTGTGTGTGTGTGTGTGTGTGTGTGTGTGTGTGTGCGTGTGTGTGTGCGTGTGTGTGTGTGTGTGTGTGTGTGTGTGTGTGTGTGTGTGTGTGTGTGTGTGTGTGTTGGTGAGCGTCACTACTACTACTACTACTACTACTACTACTACTACTACTACTACTACTACTACTACTACTACTACTACTACTACTACCACTACTACTACTATTACTACTACTACTACTACTACTACTACTACTACTACTACTACTACTACTACTACTACTACTACTACTACCACCACCACTACTACTACTACTACTACTACTACTACTACTACTACTACTACTACTACTACTACTACCTACTACTGCTACAGTGATGGCATACCTTTCTATTATATGTCATTACTTCAAGCAGCCTCCAACCTAAGTTTTCATTTACATTTCCTTTCCTTTCTCACTCGCCATGGGAAACTTGAACACTTAGTAGAAGCATTTCACTTCCATTCGAAAACACCATTGTTGGGAAATACTCTTATTCAGTGTGCTCAGCTTATCACCAGACATGTTTCCACTATGGGGGGTTCACATCTGGTTATCATTTCACGAGGTTAGGTTAGGTTAGGTTAGGGTCCTGCTTATAATGATACCATGTCAGAAAGGGTTGATAGTATCGCACTACAGAATACCTCTAATTTCAGTATTAATTTAATTTGAAGATAGAAAGTTGTTAAAACTCAAAGGAACGTTACGTAAATGTGTGAGTGTTTAGATATATTTAGCCCCGTCACAGTTAGTGTTACGGTTAGTGGTACGCGGCAGGATTTGAAAAATGTACAAGAATTTAAAGAATCTGTTCGGAATGTCTTTAAAAACTTGTGTTGCAGGCAATAGGTTCATAACTGTGGTTACCTTCTTCACTGCATTCCAGCGGCAGATTGTGACTTGAAATAGTTGATCGGGGAAAGTTTAGGGTGAGCGGCGCTGGTGCTGGTTGTCTCCTGCCTCTTATTGGGAAAGACTTTAAGGGAACCAACCTTTTACCTGGCAAGGAACGACCGTATCCTCAACAATTGACTAACCAATATATTTTTTGCCGTCTCTCACCCGTAACCGTAGGCGGGGAGGGTCCGTGTTAGCGAGGGTGGGGAAGGGAACAACTTTTCCTCTCACGGGCTACCCTTTAATCAAGCTTGTCTCCGGGACCAGCTACTGCCTGGCACATGTAAGGCCTCACTCGGTTTTCATGTTATTTTTTCTCCACTGATTGAAATGAGAAATACTGTTGGTGCTGCTGATGGTGTTACGGCTACTGCTGCTGCTACTTCTACTATTACTTCTATTACTATAACTAATACTACCTCTCCTAATATTACCATTGCTACTACTACTACTACTATTACTACTACTACTACTACTACTACTACTACTACTACTACTACTATTACTACTACTACTACTACTACTACTATTACTACTACTACTACTACTGTCCCGTGGTGTTCGCCCTATTTTGCAGAAGTGGTGGGATAATCTCGGCTAAAATAAGCTTTGCAGGATCCAACGTGATTGATGTGTTGGGGGATGGAGGGGATGGAGGGGTTGAGTAAGAAGCAGAAGCCTGTTTTTCTTTGAAGGCGACTATATCATGACACTTAGGTTGTTGATTGCCCTAAATTGTGGGATCCTGTAAGTTACGAAAGTGCTTCATATCCCTCTAAGTATTGAAAAAGATAAAGCCAGATAATGATAAAAAGACAGTGTAATTCAGGATTGATTATGAAGAGGAGTTAAATTGTGCTGTATAGAGGGTAGGAATGCAAGGACAAACCCATATGCAGTGAGATTCAAAGGGTGAGGAAGGCACGTACATAGTTATCAGGTCAAGAGGAGCAGAGGCCATGAACATAGCGGCAGAGAATGCTAAGAAATGTAGCAGTGCGATAGACTGTGTGGAATTGAACACCACTAAAGGAGAGGTGACGAGCCTAACCCCCTTTGAACTTTCCTTGTGTGAAAGAGTTATGTGAGGCCGAATGTACTCCTTGCATAGATGAACAAACCCGCTGAATCATTACTATCAGGGAGAGAAGAACATTTTATTTTGACCAACACGCCACAAAACTTCAGACTTCATTGAGATTAATATAGTATGTAATATAGTTGATATGTGGAATGAAGGAGTGACCAAGATGGGAGTGTAGTTGTGTGAAAGATTAACTCCACACTCTATCTAATTAGAAGCTCACTTACACTTGCAGTCCAGGGAAGCGTTACAGTAAGATGACTGATTGTATGCATATTGAAAGGAAGAAGAGAAGAAAGTTTGAGTGGCTAAGACGCATACATTTTTTCCACCCTTGATGCTGTATAAGTTTGATTAAATAATGATATGAAATGATGCCAC
>JAXIVD010004262.1:30000-37498 GCA_036785275.1 Cancer borealis | reverse complement strand
TTGGTAGAGTACAGTTTTGCAAGCATTTTGAAAAAATTACTGCGAGTTTATTAGAAAATCACCTGCATCAATCAGTAAGCCATCTGCATCTCCTGCTTTGCCTCTGCTCATTCCTTTTAGTGTTTTCTTTATTTCACTCGTGTTTATGCATTTTGGTACTTCAAGGTTCATAGTTTCCATGATGGGGTCTTCAGTTTGCTAATCATTACTACTATACAGCTTTCTGTAAAATTCCTCTGCTACCTTGATTACCTCATCTCTATTAAGGGAAGCTACCGAGTTGAAAATCCATAAATATTGAAAAATGCAAAAAATCATCTCATGGCATCCTTAGGCCTAGTACTTCACACTATGCGCACGATAATTTGTCATCCACGTTTAAATCATCATTTAAATGCCCCCGCTCACACCCAGTCAAGGTCATTGTAGGCGGGAGATGGTTGTAGAAAAATATTCATTAAAAACTCTTCCATCCAGTTCTTTCATGTTCCTTTTAATCCTCCAATGTGTTCCAACTTCCATAGTAATCTCCTGTGTGGAGCCTTGTTGAATGCCTTATTTAAGTGTGTGTGTGTGTGTGTGTGTGTGTGTGTGTGTGTGTGTGTGTGTGTGTGTGTGTGTGTGTGTGTGTGTGTGTGTGTGTGTGTGTGTGTGTGTGTGTGTACACATCACAAATTAAGTTTGTAAGCCAGGGGAAGCAACATAAAAATTTCATAATTCACATAATTTCTTTCCTTCACGTATTTTTTCAGTACTTGCCTTCCCACCACAGGGAACGTTGCACTCCACACACAAAAAGTCTTCAACATAAAGATACATAAATGCTATGAGTTAATATTCTTATGATATTAGTCAACTAGTATATTTCTATTTAAATGAAAAGAAGCATACAAGCATACAGTTACATCGCTATACGTATAAGCAGGTAGCATGACTTCCAATCCAATTTTGCATGAAATTGGTCAACATTGCAGGCTGCAAAATGCGAATTCACAAAATTGGATTAATTAACCTTATGGTGATTTTAGTCATATTTTTGCCCTTGTTTGTATTCAAATACATGTAATTATACATCCTACAATAAAGAAAAATACAGAAAACATATACATTATCCATAATAAAAACAATTTAAATGACCATTTTACTGTACCTGGGCTTGCGGAGATGGAGATTGATCTCGATCGCAAAATTGGACGGAGCACTGTACTCTCATGTACATTTACTTACGAACAAATGCTTATGCTTCTAAGGATTAAGAAAGATCTTACCTGGATTATCAAGTTTAGTTGCAAGTGCACCATAGGTAATCACTTCTCCAGGACCTACAGTGTCAGCAAGGGTTTGCCAAACACGCGCACGGAAACCTGCAGTGAAGAGGAGTGAACAGGTAATTTACTATTAACTTAAAGAACTAAAACACTTTATATTAACACACAAAAAATGACATGGAAATGTTCTTCGTTAAAGTAACTAGTGGTCAGCAGTAGTCCATCGTGTAGTAATATTCAAGGAGTAACAAAGTAATCCTTGATCCCTGGAGAGATCGAAACACTTTACAGAAGAGAAAGTGATGACTGCCTCAAGATGGACAAGAGTCTGTTAATATATCCTTGGAGTGAATTCCCATTTTATCTGAGTCTCAGAATTGAATTGTTAAGTGAAGCTCTGAGAAAAGGGAGTAAAGTGAAGCTTTACAACATTCTGGAGAACAATGATTAACTAGTTACATACCTAACAACTTAACAGTACCAAGGTAAAACTATATTTACAATATTATGGATAATCTTGACAATACAGTGGTGGTGATTTTTTTGTTGTGTCCAAATATTGTATTTGAAAGTAAACAAATGGCATTAAATTTTGAGGTTTATGATATGGTGTTTGTAGGTCATTGATGTATTATATGTTACGCCAACCATTTTAGGTGTATGTGTGTATGGTATGGTGATGGTTTTTACGGTGAGGTGTGGGATGTAGTAGTGTTCAGCTGTCCTGTTGGTGAGGAGAGTGACTGTGGATTTGGTTGGTGTTATTTCAAGTCTGTTTAAGGTGAAGCAGGTGTGAAGGGTGTCGAGGTAATGTTGAAGAATGAGTAGCTGTGTCTGCATTTTGATGACTACATGTAATTGTTAAATAGTCTGTGTAAGAAGCTATGTATATTTGGGGTGTGTGTGTGGGTATGTCATGCATGTGTACCGAGGGTCAGTGTTACTGCCACTGTACCGTAGGTAAATATTATTTTCTATTGACACTGCTGTCATCACTGTACCGTTTCGGTATTCCATTCTACCTTCTTATCTACTACTTTCTATCTACTTTCTATACTGCCACCACGACACCACTTGGGTATCGACACTATTGCTACTACTACCACTTGGCCCTCCACCACTGAGGTTGAGATACGAACAGAAAACGAGTATAGTAAAATAATGGACAACTTTAATAATGAATAAATAAATAAAGTACTCGCTATATCCGTGGTGGTGCTCTTACAAGTGCTTATCCACCCTTTGCGACACAAACATAAACAAATACATTAACACAAATATTCCTATTCTATCCTACCTAACTATACGTGAGGGAACTGATGGAAAACGACCAAAATACACTCACGCCACAAATACTGTTTGAGAGTCACTTCCGTCTTGCCGTCGTCTTTGGCGAGAGGCAACTCCACATGCAGCCTTAGTCAAACCACAACCGAAAGACAGTCTTTTGCTGGTCCTCTCGGCAGCTGTATCCAGGAGGACAATTTAATGTTAGATATTGATCTTAATGTTTTTTCAATAGTGTGGCAAGGCTTTTAGGAACACTAGGCTTACCTGTCTGGAGCGGGGTCACGGAACACTAGTGACTGACTTTCCGTCCAGACCGGTATATATATCCTCAGTTCCAGTGACGTCACGCGTTTTTCCCATCATCCCCTCTATCTAGTAGTACCTACTCTAACCATAACAAGGTATCTAACGAGTGTCGAGAATACGAGGATTTACCGGTGATTCCGCAAAGGAATCACCGTAATGATAGTTGGCCCGTTGTACTCGGTACACGGCTTTCCTCTTTAAAAAAAATAAATCCTCGTATTCTCACACTCGTAAGAACATGAGTTTATATATTATCAACATAAGTCGGGACCGGTCTTCTTTTTCTTCTTCTTTCTTCTTGTCTCTATGCAAGACTTCCGAGTCAGACGTGACTCGACCTCCTGGTCGGAATAGGTGAAGCCAACTCCCACCAGTCCTGGCAAGCTGAGCAGGGTGGTGATCCTCAGCGGGGCTTCACCAAGCCTTCGTCCTTGGGGGGTAACATCCAGGTCCTTTCCCTGGGACAGAGTTCAGAGCCCCCAGGATTGCGGTGATCCTCGCTTCAGCTACAGGACCAGTGTTTCAGCTCGGCATCTCCTTAGCTGCAAAAAAGTTTTAGAGGCAGTAACCTTTCCTTACAACACTCAGGGGTCTGTTTATTAATCTCTCCTCAGCACTCCTCTACGTATCTTCTCACAGGCCTCCGTTGTCGGGCTGTGCGTGGCTCTTCCATATCATCCTCACCATCCTCGGAAGGCAACACGATCTCGCTCATGTCGATTATATACCCTTCCTCCCCTACAAAACGTTTTAATTTGTCTGGTGCCCGGAGGATTGTGTCACCATTGAAAGTGTTTTCCAACTCATATGACACTCCTCCCTGCTTCACTTCCTTCACTTTATAGGGGCCAATCCACTTTATCCCTAGTTTGCGTTCGATGGAAGAGCTAATTTGTTCTTTCTTTACCCACACTAGATTACCCACACTTACTGTTTGCTCTTTTCTACCGAGATTAGCTCGCGCCAACCACTTCCGGCTGTTGTCACGGGATGTTTGCTTCACTACCTCCAGGGCTACACCAATGTCTATCTCATCGTCCACCTGTGGTAGAGTTATCCCTATAAATCTCGGAGCGTGGCGATTGAGCATTAAGTAGTGTGGTTGTTCTCCTGTGGTCTCGTGTACCGCCGCATTGAGTATTTCTTGGCACTGGGTGATATAGTCGGGCCACTTAGTTGGTTGACCCTTACTCAAGCACGCTAACACGGACTTAAGGGTTCTATGTAAACGTTCGGTGATGGAGTTTTCTTGAGGATGGTATGGAGTGGAGTAAATTTGGTGAATTCCTTGGGCTTTACAGAAGTCCGCCAGGAGGTGAGAACGGAACTCGCAAGCATTATCAGCCAGGAGCGTTTTTGGCCTTCCATAGTCCCCCACGTATGATCTAATACCCCTAACTACCTCTTCAGCCTGCCTCGAACGTAATTTTAACAATTTTACAAACCTTGAAAAATGATCTACTATGGTTAATACATATCTATGACCTCCTCGAGCAGGAGTCATTTCAGTTATATCTACACTGATTCTATCCAAAGGCTGGTTTACAGGAGGCAATTCTCGCCACTACCTTTGCAAAGTTGAGGCTGACTTAGTTTGCTGACAAGTTAGGCATTCTCTTACAAATTTCTTCACATCTGCCTTTAAATTTGGCCAATAAAAATATTCTTCCGCCTTTAATATTGATTTGAGTTGACCTAAATGTCCTGATTCTTTTTCATGAACAATAGTAAGGGCGTTCTTTTTCATCACCGTGGGCACCACCAACAAATAGAGCAAGGTGTTATCTCTTTTCTGTTTAGAATAGTAAAGGACTCCATCTTCTACAATGAACTGATTTAAGATTACTGGAGGATATTTATGTCGTGGTACTTGTCCTCCTTCTAAATATTCTTTCATTTCTCGCCAACGGGGTTCATCTACTTGGGCTTGTATGAACTCATCTTTGGTCATCCCTAGGAACGTATCTTCCCCTACCATTCTAACTACCTTAACTGGACGGCTTAGTTGATCAGCCACCACGTTCTTAGATCCAGCTTTATATTCTATTTTATACTGAAACTCCCTCATCTCTAATATCCACCTATTCATCCTGGGCGATTTTGTTCTTTGCCTGAACACAGAAATGAGGAGTTGATGATCGGTGCGGATCAGGACGCGCACTCCCCACAAATAATGGTGAAAGTTCCGGCAGGCTAACACTACAGCTAACGCTTCCCTGTCGGTTGTGGAGTATCTTATTTCGGCCGGTCTTAATTTCTTTGAAAAGAATCCTATCACTCGTGGTTCTTTTCCATCATATTGCATTAGCGCTGCTCCTACATGAGTAGCACTGGCATCGGTTTCTAATATAAACTCCTGATTCATTACTGCTTTAGAAAGGATTGGGGCATGGGTGAGTTTACATTTTGAAGTCTCAAAAGCATTCTGACATTCACTGGTCCAGTCAAATACTTGGCCTTTTTTAGTAAGGTTGGTAAGAGGGGCCAGAATCTTTGAGAATTTTTCTATGTGGCGGTGATAGAATGAGCACATCCCGATGAAACGTCGCGTTTCCTTGATAGTAGTGGGTGGCTTCATTTGGGTTACTGCGTCTACGTTACATGGGTCAGGACGATACCCTTCCTTTGACACTATATGTCCTAAGAATTTTACTTGTCTTTGACCAATATTACACTTGGAGAGGTTAAGTTTTATACCTACAGACCTTAGGTGTTTAAATAACTTTTCCAGCCTCTCAATTAAAGTAACGTAGTCTGCCGCATATACAATAAGATCATCAAGATAACTTTTAACCCAATTTTCTTTAAGTAGGGGGACTAGAGCTTGGTTCATTTGTCTAGCGAATAAAGCAGGGCTGCAGCTCAAACCGAAGGGCAATCTTTTAAATCTATAGAGTGAGATTCCATCACTAAAAGTAGTTAGGTCCCTGCTGGATTGATCGAGGGCGATTTGATAATATGCATCCTTCATATCCAGGGTGGCATAGTAGTCACTTCCTGATACATTCTCTACTAACTCTTCTAACTTAGGAAGAGGATGAATATCCATAGCTAGTTGTTTATTTACTTTTCTATAATCTAAACAGAGTCTTTTGTCTCCCCCAGGCTTGTTAACTAAAACTATTGGGGACAGCCAAGCCACAGTTGAACTTTCGATAATACCTTTCCCTTCTAACTCCTTTAATATTGACTGAATCGCCTCCTTTGCTTTCTCGGGATAACGGTATAGAGGCGTACAGCAAGGTCTTGGATCGTCTACCTGAATATGACCTGGTTCTGCTTGAATTAAACCTAACTCGCCTGGATGTACTATAAAGAGTTCTTGATGTTGTTGGATGATTTGAAATAATTGTTCTTTCTGTTCTGGATTTAAATGTGACCAATCACGAGATTCTAGGATGGACTGCAGTTTTTCCCAGCGTGTTTGGTAATTACTAACACAATCATTCCCAGGTCCGAGAGCCTCACTAATACGGGAGATAGTAACGGGGGTTTCTTCTGTTTCTAATTGTTCATCTTGCACTCGTTCATAGGTGACTAACAATGTTCTGGGGTGCAAGTTTAACCCTACCTTGGTGTTATTAATGATGGGGATAAACAAAGTTTGATCTTTAGTGACAGTCATAACCATTGGTATTCCATTCTGGACGTATTGATGTCTGGCTTCAACCATTACTACTGTGTTAGGTTGTTCATCGACTTTAATTTCCACCATGGTCGTTAAGTAACAGTCCAGGTGTTTACGAGTAGTTAATCTGCCATATTTGGGGCGGTTATTGGGGTGGTTATTAGGGGCGGGTCGTGTTTCTCTTACCACCCTTTGAACTTTACCATATTCATTTGTTTTTAACACTAAAGGATAAATCAAGTTATTCCAATAAACTTTTCTTGCTTGGTAATCTAACGTAAATGTAGCTTGACTGATGGCATTCATACCGAGCAAGGCTGATGGACGCAGATAATTATCAGAAATTACCGCTACTTTAATGGTAATTGGGTGATTACTGGTACTAGAAATGGTAACACTAGCTTGACCCAAAACTCGTAATTTACGACCAGTAATTCCTTGCAATGGGGGAATTCTTGAACTATGTTTTATTTCCAGCCCTAATTCTTCCGCTGCGCTAAGCTTAAGTAGAGATACATCACTACCTGTATTTAACATTACTTCGAGCACATGGTGGTTAACATCCAGGTTAATGACCGGTGATTGTCACGCTATTCTCCCTCGAGTCATATTAATTCTCCCAGGACAACCTGGTTGTCCTCTTCGACAATTCATACGCAGGCAATCATAGCAGGAGCCTGGGCGAGGTTGTTTACGACATTCTACTATAGAATGACTATTAGCTCGACAATAAGGACAATATTTTTCTCTCCTATCCCCTTGTCTAAGTCTCCTCTCGACTCTTTCTAAATTGCCCCTCCCTGTTGGTGTTCTCGGAGGGTTACGTGCTATGGCACCTTGGGATGGTAAAGGTGGTTCAATTGTTCGCACGTTATCCCGTTGTTGTGCTAGCACCACTATTCTCTCATTATCTAATTTGCTCATAAACTTTTTAAGAGTTACATTCTGGTCCAAGTACAACTCTAGCCTATCTCTACTTTCTTTAGGCATGCCCTTCAGTAGTTTC
>JAXIVD010004262.1:0-25000 GCA_036785275.1 Cancer borealis | reverse complement strand
GGACGGAAAGCCAACAAGAGATGACCAATAAGATGACGGGTTGGAGTTAATATTAACTCGCTGATCAAAAGGAAGTTCAATATTTTTGTTTCAATATATAGATTTGTTACATCTGCCAACCCCTAGTAGGACACAATATATAAGTAGTAGCAAATCCAATCTCAAAGTCCTGGTTGTTAGATCAAAGCTCTTAAAATTATAATTAAGATTAATCTTATTTTATTTGTTTATTGTATATAAGATATTCTCTGCAGATAAATAAGTCAACAGCCAATCTGACGTCGACAGCCAAACCCTTGCTTTAATTAAGTCTGTCTGTATTCCTGGTCAAGATTAGGCCTTGCTACACATAGGCTTAGTTATACATGTATGATACAGTATTCTGATCAGTATACCTAACTACTTTAAACTTTTCATTCAACATTCCTCTCTGGTTACCCACTCGTCTACTTTAACTAAATACTTATTACTCTCATGAAATTATACAATCAGGAGAAATAAACATAACGATGACATCAGTAATAGTCAATAGTAATAGTCTGACTTCAGTAATAGTTTGACATCAGTAATAGTCTGACATCAGTAATAGTCTGACTTCAGTAATAGTTTGACATCAGTAACAGTCTGACATCAGTAATTGTCTGACGTCAGTAATACTCTGACATCAGTAATAGTCTGACATCAGTAATAGTTTGAATATCAGTAATAGTCAATAGTAATAGTCTGACTTCAGTAACAGTGACATCAGTAATAGTCTGACGTCAGTAATAGTCTAATATCAGTAATAGTCTGACATCAGTAATAGTCTGACATCAGTAATAGTCTGATATCAATAATAGTCTGACATCAGTAACAGTCTGACATCAGTAATAGTCTGATATCAGTAATAGTTTGACGTCAGTAATAGTCTGACATCAGTAATAGTTTGACATCAGTAGTAGTCTGACATCAGTTATAGTCTGACATCAGTAATAGTCTGACATCAGTAATAGTCTGACATCAGTAATAGTCTGACATCAGTAATAGTCTGACATCAGTAATAGTCTGACATCAGTAACAGTCTGACATCAGTAACAGTCTGACATCAGTAATAGTCTGACGTCAATAATACTCTGACATCAGTAATAGTCTGACATCAGTAATAGTCTGATATCAGTAAGTCTGACATCAGTAACAGTCTGACATCAGTAATAGTCTGACATCAGTAATAGTCTGACATCAGCAATAGTCTGATATCAGTAATAGTCTGACATCAGTAATAGTCTGACATCAGTAGTAGTCTGACATCAGTTATAGTCTGACATCAGTAATAGTTTGACATCAGTAATAGTCTGATGTCAGTAATAGTCTGACATCAGTAATAGTTTGACATCAGTAGTAGTCTGACATCAGTTATAGTCTGACATCAGTAATAGTCTGACATCAGTAATAGTCTGACATCAGTAATAGTCTGACATCAGTGATAGTCTGACATCAGTAAGTCTGACATCAGTAAGTCTGACATCAGTAATAGTCTGACATCAGTAATAGTCTGACATTAGTGATAGTCTGACATTAGTGATAGTCTGACATCAGTAATAGTCTGACATCAGTAATAGTCTGACATCAGTAATAGTCTGACATCAGTAATAGTCTGACATTAGTGATAGTCTGACATCAGTAATAGTCTGACATCGGTAATAGTCTGACATCAGTAATAGTCTGACATTAGTGATAGTCTGACATCAGTAATAGTCCGACATCAGTAATAGTCTGACATCAGTAATAGTCTGACATCAGTAATAGTCTGATATCAGTAATAGTCTGACATCAGTAATAGTCTGACATCAGTGATAGTCTGACATCAGTAAGTCTGACATCAGTAATAGTCTGACATCAGTAATAGTCTGACATCAGTAATAGTCTGACATCAGTGATAGCCTGACATCAGTAATAGTCTGACATCAGTAATAGGTAAAATGTTAGAGTCTATTATTTCCAAAAAAGTGCGGCAGCATCTAGAGATACGTGAATTAATTACTGACTCTCAACATGGGTTCACCAAGTGTAAATCACGTCTCACTGATCTTTTATCTTTTTATAGTGCAGTCTATGAGGCAGCAGGTAAAGGCTTAAACTATGACGTAATATATCTAGATTTTGGCAAAGTATTTGACGGTTAGAAGCACAAGTTATCTTATCAGTCAGATAACAACTTGACAACCACCACCACCACGTCCGTCCCTCCCCCCCACACGCGCGAGCACATTTCCTGGCACCAATTATGTTTGCAGTATATATAAATGACATGGTTGATGGCATAGAAAATTACATAAGTATGTTTGCAGATGATGCCAAGATAATGAGGAGAGTGACAAACCAGGAAGACTGTATTGCCCTACAATTAGATCTTGATAAAATAAATGAGTGGTCTAACAAATGGCAAATGGAATTTAATGCTAAGAAGTGCAGTGTGATGGAGTTCGGGAAGAGTAACAAAAGAATCAAAGGGAATTACTCGTTAGCCAATGAAATAATTAAGAAAACAACAGAAGAGAAAGATCTGGGAGTAATTGTGACAGACAGTCTATCACCAGAAAAACACATAAGCAAGATAACTAGAGAAATGTATAATCTGCTCAGAAATATAAGAACAGCCTTCACATATCTGGATGAAGATATGATAAAAAAAACTAATAACATCAATGATACGGCCAAGATTGGAGTATGCAGCGGTAGTGTGGTCGCCAAGGTTGAAGAAGGATGTTAAAAAGTTGGAGAAGATTCAGCGAGCAGCAACAAAAATACCAGCAAGGCTAAGCGACCTTCTGTACGAGGAAAGATTGAGAGAACTAGGACTGATAACCTTGGAAGAAAGGAGGCAGAGAGGAGATTTAATTGAGTTATATAAAATTCACAAGGGAATGGAGATGATTGACAGAGATGATTTGGTGATCAGGGACGTCAGTGGTAGAAGAGGACATAGCAAGAAATTAATGAAGAGGGCATGCAGAAGAGACTTTAAGAAATATAGTTTTCCACATAGAAGTATAACTGTCTGGAACGAGCTCGATGATGATATTGTGTGTGCAAAAACAATTCATGATTTTAAGACAAAATTGGATGCAAAGAGATATAGAGACGGGACAGCACGAGCCTAAGTGTGGCTCTTTTCCTGTATAACACAACTAGGTAAATACACACACACACACATGCGCGCACGCGCACACACACACGCACACGCACACACACACGAGCACACACACACACACACAAACACACACGTGCGTGCACACACACACACACACACACACACACACACACACACACACACACACACACCAGTAATTAGGTATGTGTTATGGACAGAATCACTATTCAGCACACCCATTGACAGAAACCACCATACGCCACTGGTCAAAAGAATGTTGGTTGAGTGTAATGTTCTGAGACCATGTTGTGAGGCTGCTAAGGGAATCTGTGGTGTGACCTGGTTTATGATGTGACATGCTGTGACTTTAGGAGTGCAGAGTAGTGTGAGGAAGGTAGTGTAATGAAGGTAGTGTGGGGTGTTTGTTGGATTTGGGGATGGTGATGTCTTCCAGATGTTGGGTATTGTGTTGTATGAGTGACTGTAGTTAGATATGCTGGTGAGTGTATCTGAATACTATGTGGTCCACAGTGTATAGGGTGTATATTATTTATGTTTTCTAGGCCACAGGCCGGTAAGTATTTTGAGACTGTGGATGATGTGACTCATCTGGCAGTTTGTGAATGGTGCAAAATTTGGGTCAGTAGGGAATTGTCTTTTACGTAAGAAGACTTGTCAATCGTTAGAGTGTGGGTTCAGGTGGATGAAGTGAGATAAGGGTTAGCCATAGACTACACCATACTTGACTGGACACTCGCGACAATCGCCGACAGACGATATACATTTCCGTCCTATTGATTCCGCTGCTATGAGTGATGACAGATAATACTTCATTTATCAGTTCATATTCTACTTAGGACATTGTATTACATGTCTTAACAATCAGTAATGATTGCTGAACCATTGCTGAACCTATAAAATTATTTTACAACTTGTGCAAATAGGAAATTAACATAAAGATTACAAGAATGAGTGAAAACCGTGTGGGAGTTGTGTATAAAGCATATTGTTTATAGCAAAAATTTCAGGCAAATTGGCAATAATTTCTGAAATAAAGCATCACATATTGTGAAATCACCATTCCTGAATATGATTTGATTGTGATCAAATGCCATATTATCGTTATATCGGCTTGGGAATGAGTTTTTCACAACATTTTGTGGCGCATAGCTGAGAAAGCTGAGCTTACTGTGATGCCTTGGTATGAACGGGTGAGTCAGTCACCCACTGACACTGGAAGCAGACGGACGCTACTGTAGCTTCTAGCTGGACACCGCGGACTCGTTTTAGCAGTAAGTATGCAACATTTGGTTATTGTAATGTCTGATTTATAAGATTTTAGGAACATTTCAGTACTAAATTCATATAAAACTCCTTGTAGAAATTGAGCGTAAAAAGGTAGATGATGAAACTTTTGTAGCGGTCATTATTTGATCATGGCTACCATCACCATTGTTATGTATTTAAAAATGACCGTGCGAATTTAACTAATAGATACATATCACGGTCATGGTCTAACCAAGTTAGTTAGACCATGATTGATGACCACGGTCACCTCAAAACATGGAATCCGTTAATTCAAAATTCGAATCTCGCTACCTACTGCTCATCCCCCCGCCACACACACACATGGGTAATAAAGTAGGATAGTTTGCAACTTATCAATGTTGTTATATGTTAACTTGGTGCAGTCTAAGTATTTATAAGTCAGGTTTGCCAAGCTTTGTGCCTTCATAATCATGTTATTCTTCTGTTCCTTAAATATATCCCCCTTGTCTGTTATTATAACACCTAGATACTTAATATTGTTAGTCACACGGATTCCCTCAATGTTCTCTGGTTTGTGTTCTGCGTTGTGTATGATTATTTAGCTTTTTTCTTTATTTATTTCCATGCCATATTCCTTGCTTATTTCCATCAGTGTTTTTATGTTATCACAAGCTTCTTGTAACGCTATTATAAGTCTCATGAAAAATGTTCATAAGCAGAAGAAGAAAAGTGCTTCCTCCATAACGGCTTGTTTTGTTGTTATGATCAGCTGATTCCGCAAGGCGAGTGGTTCTACTTGACACGCCTGATGGACAGGGGGACACTAGACGGTGGGGAAGGCCTACATTACCCTTCACCAACTTTGTGCCACATTACATGCTTCGCCTTGAGTGTCTGGGACTACAACAAGGAGAGGAGGAATAAGTAAGTCAAGTTTATTTATATTACAGTACCATTATAATTATTTTTCTTTGATGGGGAAAACAGCATCGGTATATACATACATACATACATATTTGATATGTTTAAATGCCATTATCTTACTGTGTGAGTGCATACACACATGCATTAGGTTTTTTTTTTTTTACATCCTTCGAAGGAATAGATGCTACAGACTAGTAGGTAATATAACTATAGGAATTAATCTATTAATATATAAATTTAATTGCACTTCTGAATTATTCTTTTTTTTTCGGATGCTTTTTTTATTTTTATTTGTATCATTTTTTATTCACTTGTAATGTGCTAACATTCACATTTTATTTCAGGTTCTTTAGTTGTGACAACCATAAGGACACATTCCTGCAGATCCTTGTTGGTTTGGCCAGGAAGTTCCCAGAGTTTGAGGTGGCACAGTGCTGTAATGGGCATTTTGTAATCACCAAGATTCTCCCCGTCGTGGGCGGCAACCTTTTCAATGGTTTTGGCTCCAACTTGTGCAGGGACACAAACTCTGATGTTCACGCCAAGTTGCCCTCCAAACGCCAGGCCACCGGCGACTGTGTGAGGGATACTAGAAGCCATGACCAAATGAAAAGGCAGAAGCTCCAGGGGCAGAAAAAATAGGTGATGGGGGAGATAATGACTGCGTCTTACAAGCCAGTGATTTGTCTCTCTCTTCAAAGGAGTTATACTTACTGCTACTGCAGACTGTTTTTTTTCTGTGCAACAAAGATATTTCTCCCCCTGCAAGACAGTGACTTGTGCTTTTCTTCAAGGGAGCTATACTTATTGCTACTGCAGACAGTGTTATTTTTCTGTGCAACAAAGATATTTTTCCACCTGCAAGACAGTGACTTGTGCTTTTTTTCAAGGGAGTTATACTTACTGCTACTGCAGACAGTGTTATTTTTCTGTGCAACAGATATTTTTCCACCTGCAAGACAGTGACTTGTGCTTTTTTTCAAGGGAGTTATACTTACTGCTACTGCAGACAGTGTTTTTTTTCTGTGCAACAAAGATATTTCTCCCCCTGCAAGACAGTGACTTGTGCTTTTCTTCAAGGGAGTTATACTTACTGCTACTGCAGACAGTGTTTTATTTTTCTGTGCAATAACGATATTTCTCCCCCTGCAAGACAGTGACTTGTGTCTCTCTGGACGCAAGTACGCCAATTCTTTGAGAGTGAGGCCATCGTCAGGCGTGTCAACCTGGTGTGCCTTTCTCGATACACCTTGGAGGAGGTGGCAGAGGAGATGCAGACCGCCAGGGAGCAGCTGGTCATGGAGGACAATCGGGTGGTTCAGATGTTGATTGGAGAGCTCTCTGACCTGGACCCTGAACCGCCAGAAGACCTGCTTGCGACAGCTACATGGCACTTCTCGGGGAACCTGGGCAGGATGTCCTTGGGTGAAATTATTGCAAATATGGTGTTTTTATTGGTGTCTTAGGATTGAATAATTGTCGCCCACCGATGACGTATGTTGACTAATTTGTTTTTGTTGTTCATAAACATATTCTTCACATCACTTTGAGTTGTTTGCTTTTTGTTTGAGGTTTCTATGATGATTTTAAGTATTTTATTCAAATAAAAAAAACAAAAAATCGCCTCAGCACCCATTTGCGAAAGACGCGATTTCGAGTGCACAGTCACGTATGGTGTATTCTATGGTATTGCATATTAATATAGACTACATGGGCTATGCATGTAAGTGTTTTCAGATTGAAATTCCAATATTCCTGGAAATTATTGCAAATTTTGTTTTTTTATTGGTGTCAGGATTGAATAATTGTCGCCCACCGATGATGTATGTTGACAAATTTGTTTTTGTTGCTCATAAATATATTCTTCACATCACTCTGAGGTGTTTGCTTTTTGTTTGAGGTTTCTATGATGATTTTAGTATTTTATTCAAATAAAACAAAAAAAATCACCGCAGTACCCATTTGCGGAAGACCCAATTTCGAGTGCACAGTCACGTATGGTGTATTCTATGGTATTGCATATTAATATAGACTACATGGGCTATGCATGTAAGTGTTTTCAGATTGAAATTCCAATATTCCTGGAAATTATTGCAAATTTTGTTTTTTTATTGGTGTCAGGATTGAATAATTGTCGCCCACCGATGATGTATGTTGACAAATTTGTTTTTGTTGCTCATAAATATATTCTTCACATCACTCTGAGGTGTTTGCTTTTTGTTTGAGGTTTCTATGATGATTTTAGTATTTTATTCAAATAAAACAAAAAAAATCACCGCAGTACCCATTTGCGGAAGACCCAATTTCGAGTGCACAGTCACGTATGGTGTATTCTATGGTATTGCATATTAATATAGACTACATGGGCTATGCATGTAAGTGTTTTCAGATTGAAATTCCAATATTCCTGGAAATTATTGCAAATTTTGTTTTTTTATTGGTGTCAGGATTGAATAATTGTCGCCCACCGATGATGTATGTTGACAAATTTGTTTTTGTCGCTCATAAATATATTCTTCACATCACTCTGAGGTGTTTGCTTTTTGTTTGAGGTTTCTATGATGATTTTAGTATTTTATTCAAATAAAACAAAAAAAATCACCGCAGTACCCATTTGCGGAAGACCCAATTTCGAGTGCACAGTCACGTATGGTGTATTCTATGGTATTGCATATTAATATAGACTACATGGGCTATGCATGTAAGTGTTTTCAGATTGAAATTCCAATATTCCTGGAAATTATTGCAAATTTTGTTTTTTTATTGGTGTCAGGATTGAATAATTGTCGCCCACCGATGATGTATGTTGACAAATTTGTTTTTGTTGCTCATAAATATATTCTTCACATCACTCTGAGGTGTTTGCTTTTTGTTTGAGGTTTCTATGATGATTTTAGTATTTTATTCAAATAAAACAAAAAAAATCACCGCAGTACCCATTTGCGGAAGACCCAATTTCGAGTGCACAGTCACGTATGGTGTATTCTATGGTATTGCATATTAATATAGACTACATGGGCTATGCATGTAAGTGTTTTCAGATTGAAATTCCAATATTCCTAGAATTTATTGCAAATTTTGTTTTTCTTGGTTTCTTAGGATTCAATAATTGTCGCCCACCGATGACGTATGTTGACTAATTTGTTTTTGTTGCTCATAAACATATTCTTTACAACACTCTGAAGTGTTTGCTTTTTATTTGAGGTTCCTATCTTAATTCTAAGTATTTTATTTGATTTTTCTAAAAATCTGCCGTAGGACGGGTTTGCAAAAGGCCAGATTTCGAGTGTCCAGTCAAGTATAGTGTAGTCTATGGGTTAGCTTATTACTGGTTTGAGGGCATGGCATCCGTTGTGGTGATCGTGGCATGTAATTGTGTAGTGTTGCTGTATGGGTACTGGCCAAGGGCAAACAAAAATAGATTAATAGAAAAAAAAATTCCTGTTTGTCGCAAGGACCTGTACAGAGGGCAGTAGGAGAAATAGAGGCAGAGGGTGGAGGTCTAATTTAGTGTGATAGGTGTCTTGACAATCCTATTTTGAAAGAGTTTAAGTCATAGACAGGTGGAAAAACAGACAAAGGAAGAGAGTTCCAAAGTTTACCAGTGTAAGGGATGAAAAAGTGAAGATACTGGTTAACTCTTGCATTAGAAAGATTGACATAATAGGGATGAGAAGAAGTAGAAAGTCTCGTGCAGCAAGGCTGTGAGGGGGGGATGGAGGCATGCAGTTAGCAAGTTCAGAAGAACAGACAGCATGAAAATAGCAGTAGAAAATAGATAAAGATGCAACATTGCGTTGGTGACTCAAATAATCAAGACAGTCAGTTCGAGGAGGAGAGTTTATTAGACGAAAAGCCTTAGACTGCACCCTGTTTAGTAAAGCTGTGTGAGTTGAGCCCCCTACACATGAGAACCATACTCCATACATGGGCAGATAAGGCCCTTGTACAGAGCAAGCATAAAAAGCAGCTGGGAGGAAGAGAAAAATAGACACAGATGCCATAGGACACCTAACTTCTTGGAAACTGATTTAGCAAGATTAGAAATATAAAATTGCCAGTTTAGATTTTTAGCAAAGGATAGTCCAAGTGTGTTTAATATGGAGGAGAGGGGCAGTTAAGTGTCATTGAAGAAGAGGGGATAGTTATCTGGAAGGTTATATCATGTATAGTTATAGAAATTGAGTTTTTGAGGTTTGCTCTGCCCCAATCAGAAACTAGTGGAAGATCAGAAGTTAAGCATCCTATAGCCTTGAGTCATTTCATTCTTGTTAGGTTGGGTGTCTGTTGTACGACGTTGAAAAATGCAAGGTAGTGTCATCAGCATAGGAGTGGATAGGGCATTGAGTCAGATTTAAGAGATCATTGATGAATAATAGAAAGAGAGTGGGTGATAGGACACAACCCTGAAGAACACCACTGTTGATATTTTAGGGGAAAAACAGTGACCGTCCACTATAGCAGCAATAGAACAGTCAGAAAGGAAACTGGAGATGAAGGTACAGAGAGGATAGAATCCGTAGGAGGGTAGTTTAGAAATTAGAGATTTATGCCAGACCCATACAAAGGCTTTGGATATGTCAAGGCCGACAGCAGTAGTTTCACCAAAGTTCCTAAAAGAGAATGACAAAGATTTAGTTAGAAAAAAGCAAGATCACCAGTAGATTGGCCTTTACGGAAACCCTACTGGCAATCAGAGAGAAGGTTGTGAGCTGATATATACCTCATCATCTTCTTGTTAAGGACAGACTCAAAGGCTTAAAAAGGCCAGAAATCAAAGCTTTAGGGCGGTAGTTTGAAGGATTGGAGCAGTCACCCTTTATAGGGACAGGTTGAATGTGAGCAAATTTCCAGTAAGAAGGATAGGTAGAAGTAGAGAGACACAGACAAAAGAGTTTGACCAGGCAGGGAGTGAGCTCTGAAGCTCAGTTTTTGAGAACAACAGGAGGGACTCCATCCGGACCGTAAGCCTTCTGAGAATCAAGGCTAGAGAGGACCTGGAAAACGTCATAATGAAGAATTTTAATTTTAAGGGATGAAGTAGTCAAAGAATGGAGGAGTAAGAGGAATATGCCCAGTATCATCCAAAGTAGAGTTGGTAGCAAAGGTTTGAGCGAAGAGTTCAGCTTTAGAGAAAGAGACAGCTGTGGAGTCATCTGGTTGAAGTAAAGGAGGGAAAAATGAAGAAGTAAAATTGTTATAGATATTATTGGCTAGATGCCAGAAATCACGAGAAGAGTTAGAATTGGAAAGATTTTGACATTTTCTATTGATGAAAGAGGTTTTAGTAAGTTGGAGAATAGATATGGCATGATTATGGGCTGAAATATATAGGGCATGAGTTTCAGCAGATGGATGGCTACAGTAGTTTGTTAGCCACCTTTCTATTTTTGACAGCTCAAGAACAAGCAGAGTTAAACCAGGGCTTTTTAGCTTTAATAATAGAGAAAGTGTGAGGAATATAAGACTACATGCCAGAGACAATCATCTCTGTTATGCACTTGGCACAGAGTATTACAGTCAACCCCCCAAGGATGCACACTCAAAGGGTGCCAAATTCCAAGTATGCGGGCAGTACCGATGCGGCACTTACTGTATTTGATGGCATATAAGACGCATCCCCAATTTAGTAGGGCATATTCAGGGGAAAAAGTTTTTAGTGTATTAGTATATTTCAGCATAGTTCTTTTTTGGCAAGCTATCATTACATTACAAAAAATTGCAATACAAGCCAAAGCATCTTATGTATAGCAGAAAATATTACAAAAACAGCACATCTAGCATAGAACATGACATTTTCAAACATAAAATGTATTTTTTCACTTACCTGCTTCTTATATTAGCATTAACAATGCTCTCTATCTACCCATCCGTCTATTACCACATTTAAATTACGTGTCGTATTCCACCCTTGGCGACCTCTGGCAACTCAAGGCAACCCTGTCTCCCTCAGCTGAGATCGTCATTCTTTCTTGAAGCAATGGTAAGTAGCGGGGAGGATGGGCGGGTTATATATATAAGAAGCAGGTAAGTGAAAAAATACATTTTGTTTGAAAATGTCATTTGTTTCACATACAACCTGCTTCTTATATTAGCAGATTCCCACATTAAAGGAGGTGGGTCATGCCACAGGTATGGAATATGACAAAGGGTGAATGGTCCACATTAAAAACTCAACTTAGTCTCACCTAAATTTAGGATCCAGAGACATGTGAGGTCAAGGGGATAGTGTCCAAGCTTCCGGTGAGGACTCTTGATCTCCGGCAGGGTGTCCTTGTTGAACCTTCAGTGCAGGTATAAGAGGAAGTGTGCACCCTGGTCACTAAAACCCTGTGGCCACCACTGGTCCTGAACCATGCCCAGGTAGGAACCAGTGAAAAGTGATCAGTGCAAAAGGAATTAACCCGGGTAACTTCCCTCGGGAGTTTTCCTTGTAATCCCATCCGGCGTCCAGGCGCATGTCCTGAGAGGAGGGCAAACTTATGTCTCCTCCAATGATGCCAACTAATGCAATCCCAAAGATAAGGCACTTGCTGCCTTGAAGGATTATGGTGATGGGGGGTTAGCCCACCAAGTCCCCAGCGGCGACCACTGGACCTAGGGCAAAGACATCTTCTTGCCTCTGAATGTCCCGAAGGTAGTAGTCCACAAAGACTGACTGAGTCCTCCAGCAGGCTGCTTCTAGAATGGAGGCAATTGAGCTGTTCTTCCATAGGAGCATAGATGTGGCAATACCCCTGATGTCGTGGGCCCGGACCTTGAACAAGGGACAGAGATCTTCAGGAAAGGACTGGTGCGCTGTCTTAACTGTGTCCCGTAGAAAAAAGGAGATTGCCGCCTTAGACATGGGCCTTTTGGGGTCCCGTACAGAGACAAAAAGATTCCTAGGCCGAGGAGAGGAAGACGTGAGCCGCAGGTAACAATTCATTGCCCTCACTGGACAAAGTAGATGTTCCTCATCCTCATGTCCCACCATAGAAGAGAGACTGCGAAGACGGAACTCCCGAGTGATGGGGTTAAGGCCGGTTTCCGTCTTGGCCACAAACTTAGGAAGGTAGGACAGAATGAGATCCTCTCCCTGTGTGGCTGTAACCATAGACAGGGCACGGAGCTCACCCACCCTCTTGGCTGTAGCCAGGGCCACCAGGAAAAGTGTCTTCCTAGACAAATCCCGGAAGGTGGACCGTTCCAAAGGCTCAAAAGGTGGACGTGTCAAGGCTCTAAGGACCACGTCCACATTCCACGATGGAGGTCTGCAAGGTGGCCGGCGTACTTGCCTTGAACAAGTTCTAATCACCTCCCGGAGAACTGGATCCGAGGAGAGGTCAAATCCTTTAAGGGCAAACACGCTATTGAGCATAGCCTTGTACCCTTTAATGGCTGAGACAGATAGCTTGCTCTCCTGCCTCAGAAAAACTAAAAAGTCAGCAAACTTTTGGCTGGAGGGGTTAGAAACAGTGTGGCCCTCCCTTTTGCACCACTCCCGGAATTTCTTCCACTAATGCTGGTAATTCATAAGTGGAAGGCCGTTTAGATCTTGCCAGGAATTCCGTAACACGAGAGGAATAGCCTTGGTGATGGAGGATTCGCTGGACAGTTTCCACGCGGTTAACTGTAGCATGGGGAGAGCCTGATGGAACCTGTGGACGTGTGGCTGACAGAGGAGGTCTCTGCGATGTGGAAGGCGTCTGGGAGAGTCTACCGAGGCCTGGACGAGATCCGGAAACCATTCCCTCTGAGGCCAGAACGGGGCAATCAGGATGAGGGTGGCGCGGTGTGCTGTCCTCAACTTGTTGAGAACCTTCCTGATCAAAGGAAAGGGAGGAAAGGCGTACAAATCCTGGCAATCCCAGTTGTAAAGGAATGCGTCCATAGCGATCGCCATGGGGTCTCGAAACGGTGAGACAAAGTTCGGCAGCCGGAAGTTGAGCCTCGTGGCAAAGAGGTCCACTGTGGGATAACTCCAGGTCCTCCACAGTCGACTGCATATGTCCTGGTGGAGAGTCCACTCTGTTGAGATGACTTGGTCTCGTCTGCTGAGGCAATCCGCCAGGACATTGGAGGACCCCTTCACGAACTGAGGGATGATCTGAACGGCATGATCTTCCGCCCACTGAAGAACTGACTGAGCCTCCACATTGAGAATCCCTGAACGAGTCCCGCCTTCCTTGGCCAAGTATGACAGGGCCGTGGCATTGTCTGAGAAGACTGCAACCGCTTTCCCGCGAAATTCCTCCATGAAGTGGGATAGGCTGAGACGAATGGCTCTGAGTTCCAAGAGATTGATATGAAGGGATCGCTCCTGTGGGATCCACAGACCACTCACTGAGGCATGAAGAACAGACGCCCCCCAACCTAGGGTCGAGGCGTCCGAGTACAGGCACACATCTGGGGAAGCCAATTGTAGCGACTGTCCCACCCGTAGGCCGGGATCCGACAACCACCACTGAAGATCCTCCAGAAGCATGCTGTCCCAAGGAACTGGAAAGTCGTCTGGATGGAACTGACGATTCCAAGATCGGGAAAGATGTAATTGTAGGCCTCTCATTCGTCGTCTGGCCCCCGGAATTAGATGGATGAGGGAGGACATGTGACCCAACAGGATCAACCAAGCCCTTGCTGGTGGAGATTGAACACTGAGGAAGGACTCGATCTGGCGGTTAAGGTTCTCCAGGCGTTCTTGTGTCGGAAAAACCTTCAAAATCGTTGATTGAATCTCCATCCCCAGATGGATCATCGACTGGGACGGGGTAAGACTGGACTTTCCCCAGTTTACTTGAATACCCAGAGAGGCACACAGGTTGAGAAGGAACTCGGTTGCATCGAGGGCCTCCCGTTCGGAGTGGGCCAACAGTAGCCAGTCATCTAAATACCGGAGGAGACGAATCCCCCGCCGATGGGAAGCCGCTGAAACTGGACCCATCATCCGAGTGAAAACTTGTGGGGCAGTGGATAGGCCGAAGCAAAGGACCTTGAACTGGTAGTGTAGGCCTTTCCAAATGAAGCGAAGGAACTTTTGGCTGTCTGGATGGACCGGGATTTGAGGTAGGCGTCCTTGAGATCGATGGCTGCCATCCAGTCATGACTGTGAATCGCAGACATGACCGTCCTTACAGTTTCCATCCGGAATCGAGTGGTGATGACGTAGCGATTGAGAGAGGACAGGTCGAGAATCGGGCGGAAGCCTCCGGTAGCCTTTGTAACAACAAAAAGGTGGCTGTAAAATCCCGGAGATGCTGGGGCCTCCTCTAATACCCCTTTTTCTAAGAGAAGCCGAACCTCGTGATCTAATGCCTCGGCCTTCTCGGATCCCAGGGAGTAAGACCGAAATCTAACTGGATGGGAGGTGACTGGTGGTGGTGTCGTGAAAGAAATCCTGTAACCTTCGCTGAGGACGGCGAGTACCCAAGCCTCCGCTCCAATCGTGATCCAGTCTTCTAGATTGTTGGCAAGGCAACCTCCAATGGAGATCCGGGACGGGCGAGGGTCTACTTCCGAAAAAACTTGCCCGACGTTCTTGGGCGGGAAGAAGGGAGTCTGGGAGCAGGTTTCTGCCGTTGGGGCACTCTTGGCTGGAAAAAGGAGACCGTTCGACCAGATGAGGTCGAGAGTCGATGAGAGGCAGCGACAGGATTAGTGCGAGAAGCACGATCCACCAATGGAGTGCCTGAAGTAGGACGAGGCTTCACCAGTGCCCAAGCCACTGCTTGCTGGAAGGTAATGGAGGCTGCTTTGTCTGCAACCCGAAGGGCTTCCTGAACTCGAGCCTCTTCAAAAAGGAATGCAGAGTCAATCGCAGATTTCCTTAAGTCCACCTTGGTCGCAGACTTAAATACCAGTGGGAGGCGGGACAGGATGGCCTCCCGTCTCATGGCCTTTACATTGGTCAAGGCAAATGCTGAATCTTTGGCAGTGTCCACCATGGCAAACTGAATACTCCGAAAGAGTTGATCAGCTAGAAACTTGTCCTCTTGTCCAGGCTGTAGGGAAGAAAGGAGCCGGTAGAATGCTCCCACACCCCAAAACAGAAAATTCTGTGCCTCACGTTGACGGGCGAGAACGCCTTCGAGGCGGGTCATATCAGCATGTTGAGCCAACACTTGGGGTTCTTTCCCCTTAGTGGTGAGAGCAAGAGCCAAGTTGGTGTTCAGCTTGGCTGCCTTCCCCGCTGACTCATGACCACTAACGGAGTAGATCCTCCTGTATCTGTTGGACAGGTAGCGGGCAAGAGATCGTCTGGATCCTTCAGTATCCAGGAGAAGAGCCTTGGTAGCAGAATCCAAAGAGAAATCCATAGGCTGGGCTCTGGTAAGACGGATATGTTTCTCCACTTCAGGCCTAACCTCCCCAGGCGGGGCAGGTCGGTGAGCCGCTTCCGCATACCCCAGCGCCTCCGGAAAGCAGTGGGTAATGTAGGCCATCATGGATTGGAAAAGTGGGGGAGGAACTGCATCATGGTCCCTGGACCGCGTGCCAGAATCGTCCTCCGAAATCTCATCCCACGGATCCTCGAGGTCACCCTGTGCTGGACCCAGGGATCCAGGTGGGAATGGTGGATCAGGATCCCTCATGGACCCGATCCAAGATCCAGGTGGCGCAACTTGATGGCGTGTAGTAGCCAAATGGATCTGATCCTGGTGGTAGAAGGCATGTGAGGAGGGGGCTGACAGACCTCGAGCTCCTGTGTGCCTTGTGGACCGAGGGGGGGGATTTAGGCCTTGCCTGTGTAACACCCCCCTCTGGCTGTGTGGGCTTGACCGAGTCCTCAGTCAAAGTGCCCTGGTAATACACAGCCTGATCCTCACCCCGGGTCAGTGGGCGGGAGTGGTGTACAGAAGACACACACCTGTCCCAGCCCTGGTCACATCCTGAGGGAGATTCTGGACGTGGTGGAGCCAGATCTCCCCCCACCACAGGACGTGACCGCTTGATCCTCCACTGAACATTCTTGGGTGGTCTAGATCGCTTACCCATGGAATGAGGATCAAATGGTGCCTGATCTAAACCTACACCATCCCTATGCCTCTCCTTCCCCCGGTTACACCCCACCGGCACACCAGCTTGGAGTGACTGCACACTCTGCCTTGTGCTGGGGCCGGGAGGGGGGTTGGTAACGGACTTCACCGTACCGTGAACCGAGGGTAAGGAGGGAGCTGAAAGAGAGACAGGATTAGGAGCTAATCTATTCTCTACCTCCTTAGACACCATCTCCAATAACATGGTAGGGAGTGAAACACTGTGGCTCCCTTCAGGAAAACCCAGGAAGGCTGCAAATCCTTTAAAGAAAACAGACATATCAGGTGGAGAATCCTTAGAAGGCACAGGAATCTGAGACACAGAGTCCTCTGGGCCCACCGAACCCACCACCGAACCACCGGTTGATCCCGAGACGTGAGAGGTGGGGGAGGAGGGGGGATGGTTCCCAACCCTAACCTCCCCATGTGACTGATTTGAAGTGTGAGGGGCCTTCTTCCTAGCCTTATACTCACGTCTCTTCTGCAATGTCCGCTGGTATTTAAGGGCACTGAGAACCAGCTTGGAGCTCCAATCAGCACACTCCTGACACCTGTTGTTTACATCACAACAACCACCACGACAGGGAATACATATGGTATGTGGATCATTCCTTACACCTCCAAGTACTCTCCCGCAGCCAGAAGAAGCACAGACTTTCCTGGAGAAGTGTTTTGCACCACTCCCTGAAGACGTGGAGTGAACTGGAGAGGAAGAGCCATGAGAGGAGCTGGGACTGACAACATGGCGGGCGTGTGGTTGGACCTCCCTCCTTGCGTCAGCTGGTTGAAGGCCCGGCGGAGGGGAGGCCCGTTCGTCACCATTAACCATAGCAGAAGGTGACAGAAAACCCTCCTGGAGGCCAAGGAACTCAGCCATATGGCCAACAACGAAAGACAGTTGGGCAGTGACAAAGAAAGCACTGTTGAAAACCTGAGTCCGCACGGTAGTGCGTCTCAAGAAAGAATGGCGATCTCAGCTGAGGGAGACAGGGTTGCCTTGAGTTGCCAGAGGTCGCCAAGGGTGGAATACAACACGTAATTTAAATGTGGTAATAGACGGATGGGTAGATAGAAAGCATTGTTAATGCTAATATAAGAAGCAGGTTGTATGTGAAACAAATTACTGTGTATAAAAAAGCAAACAGTAGAGCTGAATATATGTATAAAATAACAATAAATGCCAATAAACATCTTTCAATAACCCTTTTGACTAACTTGTGAAACTCATATATATACAGTATACTTCGTACTAAAGACTCAAACTATAGTACTACTATTAAACATAGTAAGAAAATGGAAAAAAACTTTAATCATTATCAAAGCCAGAATATTCATTATCACTACTACTGTTGGAATTACTGCTGCTATCATCACTGTCTTCAAATAAGGCATCATCTTCTATGCCATCAAAGGCATTGCTAATGCCACACTTCTTAAATGATTTTACAATTATTTCAGTGTTTACATCATCCCAAGATTTTTTCACCCAGTCACAGACTTGTGCAATGGTAGGCCACTTCATTCTTTCTGTGGGTGTTAGGTCATGATCTGCATCTCCCATCCACTTGTTCCAGTGTTCTCGCATGTTCTTCTTAAATGGCTTGTTCACAGACACATCTAAAGGCTTTTGATATACCTTGCTGTTTCATAAACCAGTAACACCAACCTTCTGTTCCCATGAAGTTCTGACTCCCTCGTTCTTCTGCAATTCTCCTAGCCTCATTCAATATAATCTTCGTAGAAACACATCTCCCTGAACTCCTCTCATCCACCACCCACTTCTTTACGTCATTTTCAAGTTCAGGCCACTGTGGACATGGGCAATGAAGGTTATGTTTACTTTTGTTAGCGGTCTTAAGTCTGTCTTCTTCCTGTTGCCAGACACGTGCCATTTTCTCAGGAGGAGGAGGGTCAAAAACTCTACCTACTAGCCTGTTTCCATGCTCTTTAGCATAATCCATTACCTTCAGCTTGTAGCTAATGGTGTATCTGTGTCGCTTGTTGGTAGCCATGGTGTTGAGGATGGGAAAGATACCGCAAAATTTAGGTTTTGATCGTAGACTCGTTGTACCAAGAGGCACTAAGCTGGTATGCACTCATAATACACAAACTGACAACTTAATAGTTTCCCACAAGTGAAAATAGATGGCGCTCAGCCACCAAACTCGCCCAGGTGTTTACTATTTGAACAGCTGGTATACCATAAGTACCGTAATTCTTTATGATATTTTTTTTTCAGTACAGATAGTAATAATGTAAGATAATAATTCACAATAATAATGTTTCAGTAAGTTCGGTAAAAATATTGAACGAGTTCGCTATATATGGGGTTTCGTTTGTTAAGACGTGTTCATACAGAGTTGTTAGAGGGTTACTGAATTATTTAAGTGTATTGGTGTATGTTACATTAGACAAAAAATAACAAACAATTTACTATACTGTACACACGACACTTTACGTAGTAGGTAGCAACTGGCAAGACTATGAGCACGAGCGCAACCAACCCCTCACAGTGAGAGCTAACTGTGGACTGAGTGGCGTCCGTGCCGACACATTCATGTTCAAACTAAGTGGAGAGTTCGGCCGGCTCACGCAACGCCTCGGATATAACAAACTTTGATTAATTATATCCGACTTGGTTCAGCCAGAAAATGGCGTTTGTTATATCCGAAATTTGCTATAAGAGGGTTCGTTATATCAAGATTTTACTGTATGTATGTATGTATATATGTATGTATATATATATATATATATATATATATATATATATATATATATATACTATATATATATATATATATATATATACTATATATATATATATATATATATATATATATATATATACTATATATATATATATATATATATATATATATATATATATATATATATATATACTATATATATATTATATATATATATATATATATATATATATATATATATATATATATATATATATATATATATATATATGTATATATATATATATATATATATATATATATATATATATATATGTATATATATATATATATATATATATATATATATATATATGTATATATATATATATATATATATATATATATATATATATATATATATATATATGTATATATATATATATATATATAGATATATATAGATATAGATATATATAGATATATATATATATATATATATATATATATATATATATATATATAGATATAGATATAGATATAGATATAGATATATATATATATATATATATATATATATATATATATATATTCCAAGGGTGGGGACAAGGAACTGCCTCGTGTAGGTCATTAACTGGCCTCTTGCTGTCTCCTCATTTCTTATATTCTTTATATATTTATATATATATATATATATATATATATATATATATATATATATATATATATATATATATATATATATTGTTGCGGGCCCCACCCCGCAGGAAGTGTTAGAGACATGTCTAGGTGACATGTCTGTGGGTTATGCCCTTTGTGTTTAGAGAGGCGCGGCGAGTCATGGGTGCTGGCGTGGCAGGAGGGAAGACGAGAGAGAGAGAGATAGCGAGAAGCCGTGGTGAAGAGTTGCCAGCGAGAACAATAATGAGAGGTTGTGTGTTTTGTTTACTTTAACTCTTCCTTCCTCGTTCTCCAAATTTTCCTGACTTTCCTTCTGTCTTCTCTGTTTTGCAAAGTATCTTGTCCTGTGCTTTGTTCTTTTCCGCTTCTTCTCATATGCTTATTATCTCTCTAGGTTGCTTATGAGCGGAGCAGTGATTTTGTGAAAGAGTTTTATTAGGCTATGCGTCGAGACGGAGCGGTGTGTGAGAAACACAGCGCGCCGGTCATACGAGTTGGCATCTCTGCCTGGGTAGATGGGAGCTGAGATGCCGTGAGAGTTTCAGTTACCAGCTAGCAGCCACTACGAACACGTCTCCGCTCGTTCACTCTCCTCAATTTGGCATTATTCCGTGTGTAACCTCCTCATATTTAAGGGAGTGGGTTTTAAGACTGGCCTAGTTAGTTCAGGGGTAATTTGTGTAGCTAGACAGTAAGGCCCTGTCTATACGAGGACCAGGTTACTGTGCCGAGAGCTGAGACGAGTGTTTGGCTGTATAATTAACATCTTGCCTGAGGTAACTCCACCTAGGTTTATGTCCAGAAAGTTCTCACAAGGAGGTTCTGGACATTGTCAGACTTTTGAATCTGGGGAAGTAGTTTCTGCGTTGTCTGTTTTGTCGGCGTTGTCTTCGTTGTCCTCATTGTGAGTGAGAGAGCCTATCATCTGGGGCCTCTTGTTTGATAACACAGACGAGGAGTAATCCCGTCTTAGTGTTAATTAATTACGACTCATATAACGCACTGTACGGAGTCCCCTCGCGGGAGGCTACTTTGCAGGGTGTTATTTGAGTTGAGAGGGGTTATTGTTCAACCAGAAGTGGGTGGAAAGACACCTTGTGGGCGGTATTCTGGTTGGAGCGATAGCTCCTTGTCTAGACACTGTAATCTTGTGCTCGCTGTAAGTCTCTCTAGAATGTAAGGAGGAGAAGGTGTTAACGACTGGGAGATTCCTTGTTCTTTGGAGGGTTAAAAGAACTGGCGACCTCTTAACGTTAACGGGGTAGCTGTAGGTGCTGTGTTTGGGGGCTAATAGTGCCCAGGTTCCTTAACCAGGCACATCTTGTTTATAGCCTATTGTCCAGCCACCGGCGAGTGGCCCTCGGAGTGACTAGTCCTACGGGATAGTCAACTTTCCTTGTCCTTTGGTGGGTTAAAAGGACGTATAAACATCAGCACTATAGTTCGTACACGCCCGTAACGTGGTTGTGACCGGGTTGTTCATAAGTGGACACCCGGCACTAGGGCATAAGAACCGTGTCCTTACGGTGTGACCGTAACAATATATATATATATATATATATATATATATATATATATATATATATATATATATATATATATATATATACCGTATATACCGGACTATAAGACGAGATTTTTTGCCAAGTTTAAGGCTTCTAAATCTAAAGGTCGTCTTATACACCGAGAATAAAACACAAACCTATAACTCCGTGATGAATATTCAGCGCCACTGTACCTTGGAATTCATTCCGCATGCACACACGTGTATGCATAATATATGTATATATATATATATATATATATATATATATATATATATATATATATATATATATATATATATATATATATATATATATACACACACACCTACATACACATACACAGGCTTGCGGGCGCACCCTAACTCTATGGGTGTCGAATGTTTACTTTACTGATAACGTCACGTGAGCGTGTGTGGGCCACAACACCGGGGTGGCAGGCGACACTGGTGATGAAGCTGCAGACGACAACCCAGATGATGCAGAATTTGACCCGTATGATGATGACCTTGAACATGTATCTCAAGATATATTTGACATGCTTACTGTATCAGATGAAGATGATTTTGAAGATTTTTAATTAAATATCTATGTTTCGAATGTTTGAGGCAATTGTTGAAACAAGGTATTAGAGCGCGCCCGGCATGGCGGTGCTGATATTTATGATAATGTTTCTTTACGTTTTGAAAAATTCAGACTATTGTTTAGTAAAAGTAGTATACGTACAATATGTAGTTTTTTAATTCCTTTAACAACTTACATCTTGAGCAACTAGTGTTGGAAGTAATTGTTGGAGTAATAAATTAAGGACGGGTGAACAGTGAACCTTACCATGAGAAAGGGGGGTCGTCTAATATAGCGATAATAGCTCAAAACCAAATTTTTTCCTCAAAAATTGGGGGTCGTCTTGTATAACCAGTCGCCTTATAGTCCGGTATATACGGTATATATACATATATATATATGTATATATATATATATATATACATATATATATATATATATATATATATATATATATATATATATATATATATATATATATGTATATACAGTAAAACCTCGATGTAACGAACCAATTGGGGTGGAAGGGTCAGATATTATATCTAATAATTTGTTATATCCGAAGTTCGGTAAAAAATACCGAATGAGTTCGCTATATACGGGGTTTCGTTCGTTAAGACGTTAAGAGTAGGAGTCCTCGAAGCCATTTCTCAGTAGGTAGTACTGTAGGTAGTAGGTATGTAGTAGGTAGCAAGTGGCGAGAGCATGAGCGCGACCAACCCTTCACAATGAGAGCTAACTGTGGACTGAGTGGCGTGTGTGTCGGCGCGTTCATGTTCAAACAAACTGGAGAGTTTGGCTGGCTCACCCCATGCCTCGGATATAACGAACTCGGTTTGTTATATCTGACTTGGTTTAACCAG
Source organism: Cancer borealis (assembly GCA_036785275.1). Classification (NCBI taxonomy): domain Eukaryota; kingdom Metazoa; phylum Arthropoda; class Malacostraca; order Decapoda; family Cancridae; genus Cancer; species Cancer borealis. The sequence goes on along the minus strand of JAXIVD010004262.1, from coordinate 2,323 downwards.
GTAATGACATTCGTTATATCCGAAATTCACTATAAGTGGGTACGTTATATTGAGGTTTTACTGTATATGTATATATGTGTATATATATATATATATATATATATATATATATATATATATATATATATATATATATATATATATATATATATATATATATATATTTTTTTTTTTTTTTTTTTTTTTTTTTTTTTTTTTTAATATACATAAAAAGGGTACCGGCTAAGTGGAAAAAAATTAAGTATAAAAAAAAATCCCGCTTGTCGCCAGACCCTGTAAAGAAGACAGTAGGAGAAATAAAGACATGGGGGGAAGTCCAATTTAGTATTACAGGTGTCTTGACACTCCTCTTTTGAAAGAGTTTAAGTCATAGGCAGGTGGAAAAACAGACAAATGAAGAGAGTTCCAAAGTTTACCAGTGTAAGGGATGAAAGAGTGAAGATACTAGTTAACTCTTGCATTAGGTAGATGGACAGAATAAGGATAAGAAGTAGAAAGTCTTATGCAGCGAGGCCACGGGAGAGGGGGAGGCATGCAGTTAGCAAGTTCAGAAGAGCAGTCAGCATGAAAATAGGGGTAGAAGATAGATAAAGAAGCAACATTGCGGCAGTGACTTAAAAAGTCAAAACAGTCAGTTAGAGGAGGAGAGTTCATTAGGCATAAAGCTTTGGACTCCACCTTGTTTAAAAGAGCTGTATGAGTTGAGCCCCCCAGACATGAGAGCCATACTCCATACATGGGCGGATAAGGCCCCTGTACAAAGCAAGCAGATGAGAGGGAAGAAAAATGGACGCAGACACCATAGGACACCTAACTTCTTGGAAATTGATTTAGCAAGAGTAGATATATGAAATTGCCAGTTTAGATTCTTAGTAAAAGATAGACCGAGTGTGTATAATGTGGAGGAGAGGGGAAGTCGAGTGTCGTTGAAGAAGAGGGGATAGTTATCTGGAAGGTTATGTCGAGTAGATAGTTGTAGAAATTGAGTTTTTGAGGCATTGAACAAAACAAGGTTTGCTCTATCCCAATCAGAAACTAGTGAAAGATCAGAAATTAAACGTCCTATAGCATCTCGCCTTGAGTCATTTAATTCTAGTTGGGTTGGGCGTCGGTTGTATGACGTTAAAAGATGCAAGGTGGTGTCATCAGCATAGGAGTGGATAGGGCATTGAGTCAGATTTAGGAGATCATTGATGAATAATAGAAAGAGAGTGGATGATAGGACAGAGCCCTGAGGAACACCACTGTTGATAATTTTAGGAGAAGAACAGTGACCGTCCACTACAGCAGCAATAGACCAGTCGGAAAGGAAACTGGAGATGAAGGTACAGAGAGAAGGATAGAATCCATAGGAGGGTAGTTTAGAAATTAAAGATTTATGCCAGACTCTATCGAAGGCTTTTGATATGTCAAGGCTGACAGCAAAGGTTTCACCGAAGTCCCTAAAAAAGGATGACCAAGATTCAGTTAGGAAAGCAAGAAGATCACTAGTAGATTGGCCTTTACGGAAACCATACTGGCAATCAGAGAGAAGGTTGTGAGCTGATATATGCCTCATTATCTTCTTGTTAAGAACAGACTCAAAGGCTTTGGAAAGGCAGGAAATCAAAGCTTTTGGGCGGTAGTTAGAAGGATTTGAGCAGTCACCTTTTTAAGGGACAGGTTGAATGTGAGCAAACTTCCAGCAAGAAGGATAGGTAGAACTAGAGAGACACAGACAAAAGAGTTTGACCAAGCAATGAGCGAGTTCGGAAGCACAGTTTTTGAGAACAACAGGAGGGACTCCATCTGGACCGTAAGCCTTCCGAGAATCAAGGCCAGAGAGGGCCTGGAAAACGTCATAATAAAGAATTTTAATTTTAGGGATGAAGTAATCAAAGGGTGGAGGAGTAGGAGGAATATGCCCAGTATCATTCAAAGTAGAGTTGGTAGCAAAGGTTTGAGCGAAGATTTCAGCTTTAGAAAAAGAAGAGACAGCTGTGGGGCCATCTGGTTGAAGTAAAAGAGGGAAAGATGAAGAAGTAAAATTGTTAGAGATATTATTGGCTAGATGCCAGAAATCACGAGAAGCGTTAGAGTTGGAAAGACTTTGACATTTTCTATTAATGAAAGAGTTTTTAGTTAGTTGGAGAATAGATTTGGCATGATTACGGGCAGAAATATATAGGGCATGAGTTTCAGCAGATGGATGGCTACGGTACAATTTGTGAGCCACCTTTTTATCATTGACAGCACGAGAACAAGCAGAATTAAACCAGGGCTTTTTAGCTTTAGTATTAGAGAAAGTATGAGGAATGTATAGCTCCATGCCAGAGATAATCAC
>JAXIVD010004261.1:0-32500 GCA_036785275.1 Cancer borealis | reverse complement strand
CACATTTATCACCCACACCACTGTATTCTGCCCAGGAAATGATGAAACAACTAAAAAAGAGAAGCCTTATAACTTACCAGCCGTCTAATATTACACAAGTAACGACTGCCTATTGCCTTACACTGTAGCCAAGGCAGAGAAGGGGGAACGGAGACGGTAACCCGCTTATAGAAGGTATAGTACTCGCTCGACTGACACGCGAAGGCTTAACTATAGATAACAATACAATCCCAATCACTCCACTGATACTGTAATTCAACACTGAGCCTACTAAAACTACTGTTCCTTATCTTGCTATGTGTTAACTGATATTTATAATGTCAATTTAACTATTGTATAAAGACAATTCAACTATTATAATTCCTTTACTCTAAAAACTCACGCACTTATTTCACAAGTCCTTTGCCTACATAATTATATTCTCCACTTAAATATGTATATATATATATATATATATATATATATATATATATATATATATATATATATATATATATATATATATACTTTAACCTACTAACCTCTTTTCTAACTATCACAGATACACACACAAAAAATGCAAATCGTCATTTTTCCCTCGATATCAGATAAAATTCAAGGCGAGTGTTAGACTTTTCGTGTTGAAATCTTGGATAACAAGCTGAAGGAAGGGAAGTCCCACTGGATGCGTGTCACTTGTACGGGTTGTGGTAACACTTTTGAAGCAAGGACAGGGAGGAAGGAATACAAGGAGGAGGAAGAGAGATAGAGAGAGAAGTCAACAGAGAAACTAGGGAAGGCGAGGAAGAAATACGAAGAAGTGAGGGAAGAAGGAATGGGGTCTTAAAAAGATGGTTGCAGTAGTAGGAGGAGAGAGTCTGGGAAAGCCGATGAAAGGAAAGGAGCTGAGGGAGATGAGGCAAGAATATGCAAGGTTTGGGAAGGCGAAAGGGGAAGGAGGTGAAGATAGATTTCCATGGCGAGGAGGAAGTGAAGGATGGCTATGAGAGGGCGGAGAGGGATTTATAAGTGTGGTGGAGGTGAGGGAGAGGCAAGAGAGGGAGGGAGCAGAGATTTTCAAAGGCAGTGAGGGAGGGGATAAGGGATTATGAACCAGAGAATCAGGGGGACGCGGCTTTGTGTTGCGTGCTGGAAAGGGAGGGAAGGAGGGAAGGGCGATGTTATGAGCTATAATATTTCTCCTTTCCTTCCCTTACGTACCGTGTGCTCCTACCCTACTTCTGCAGCTCTCTTAAAAAGTCAAAATAAAAAAAGCGCATGAAAAATGTTTATGAAATAGTGTATCGCTCGTACAAGAACTAATCCAATGGTTTCTGATATGATAAACTTTTCAATTATCTACACGCTTTCTTGCCACCTGTCCACCTCCTGCTTGAGTTCACTGCAATCTATTCATCACTATTCTGGAAAAAATTACATATACCCACACAAAGTAGGAATTATAATCTTATACACGTCTCTACACTTCTTCCTATCAACATTCCCTTCCATCTGACTTCCTTCCTTGGACAGTTAACCAAATGAAAAAAATTCTCTCCCGTAAAAAATTACCTTCATCTGGTTTACATAACGGATGTGTTTTGTCAGTAGTACAATAGTTGCCAGTTTATAAATGATGGATCCACATTGTGATATTACAACAAAACGCTTTAAATTATATCAATGTAAAGCCATACTAGGACAATAATTGCACTCATCCATATTATATACAATTATAATTACGTAGAGATGACCTAGATGTCCGACAAATAATAAAAACAAGCCGTAAATAAGTAACAAGTGAGAGGAGTGTATGTGTATGTATATAAGTGTGTAAGGATTATATACACACTGACTGAGGTGATGACAAATTTCCACCACTTGAAAAAACTACTGTTATCATAATGGGTTTTTCCTCCTCGTGTCCTCTAAAACCATGGATTCTCAAACTGGGAATCGCGATAATTATCCAGTAAGTGCAAAAATCCATTAGAAAACATAACTAGAACTACACAATTGAATTTATAACTATATTCTTTAACATTTTTTTCATTAACTGGACCAGAGGAAGACTACCTGTAGTTAGGGAAGAAGAATAACAACCGATCGATACCAGTGACCCGTGTGAAGACGTATCGGTATTATAAAACAAAAATAATATCGGCAATACTGATATAACATCAATACCACACACACACACACGCACACATACACACACACACACACACACACACACACACACACACACACACACACACACACACACACACACACACATACAGCCTCACATTCCTGCCCCAATCTCGTGGGAGTTGCTATGGTAACCTCTCCCTCCTACCCAGCAAGGCCTAATACACACGTTAATATACATACATACACATACACAAATCATATTCCTTACTAATTCTACCACTATATACATTATTACCAAACACATACACATACATACAAACATAATACATACATACATACATCACATACAAACACACACACAGTCCGCACGGCATCTACACCATCTGGCGCCTCCCTCCCTCCTCCCGTCACCCCTTAACCCTTACCCACTACCCTCCCACCACTCCTTAGAGCCTTATATAGGGAAGGGAATAGCACGTGTGGCTTACCTCTTCATAATACAAAGTGGAGATGGAGGTGGAGGCGGTGGAAGGTGTTCAATTTATTTTCTAAAGCAATGTGTGTTCAGTTCACACCCAAGATGCCTCCTTTCCTGGGCGGGTCTTACTTCACTTCACTCCCTTGGTCACCCACACCACTTCGCTACTTCACCCACACTTATATTTCACCCGAAGGAGATTTATTTGATGTTTTATTCTTCTTAGGATGCTGTAGGAAGGTTGGTTATGTGTGTATATTAAGGTTACATTTCCTACAGTAACAAAGAGCTTCAGCGTGTGCCTCCTTAAGCCTCAGTTAGGCTTCAAATAGGAATATTGGTAACTATTCCAGCGATTTTATTAGTAAGATGCTTAATGCTTCCTTTTCTGAGGTTAATATGATGATAAGTATTCACATTTAACTTGAGAGGAGAGCGGGTGATGCGCGGCCCTCCCCACGCCACGCCTCAACCAACACTGACTCGGAGCACCACCAGCAGTCTCTGCCAAACATTTTAATACAGTATAAGGTTAAAGTTTGGTTGACGCGACGGCAACACCATCTGAGTGGATTGCATATAACCATTTTTCCATGGGTGTCTTAGATATTTTTAATTACTTTGGTATTTCCCTGCCTTCTCAATCTCTGGGCCAGTGGCGGATTTAGGGGTGGCAAGTGGCAACTGAGGCTTGAGGTCTAAATGTTTTCCCAAACGCGCCGGATCTGAAAGGTGAAGAAGAAATCGAAGGTTACTCGTCTTACCAAAGCGTGTTTACATGATAAATCTCAATACCTTCTTTGCTTTCTTTTTTTCTTTCAGTGGATAAGAGGCCTGGATGAGACAGTGACAACCAGTCACCTAACAGTACCTCAACACCCCCACCCTGGCTGAGCTAAGCCAAGGATCTTATTCAATTCTAGATCCACCTCTGCTCTGAACCATTCATTTAATTTATTACAATGAAATGATGTTTTTTCTTTAGTAAGGGTTACAACCAGATAATCTATATAGAAAGCATAATTATAGTATTATCACTATTAAAAGTCTCATCTTTTTAAAATCAATATTTATTCAATACCCATTCAGTAATTGTATATAAAAATCTATCTGTTTTGTTATACACTGGCAATTATAATTTATCATCTCAGACAAGACAAGACATAATTTCCCCTATTAGACTAGATCTCTTCGCATACAGTACCAGTTAACAAAATATTAAACAAGGTGTGATGGAGGTTATTTGACTCAGATCTACAAATGCACATTAAATCAACCTTATCATTATGTATCCTCAGCAATCATTAGTCACGTCCTTGAATTAATGGATTTGATATAACCTTTGTGTTGAGAGAGAAAAGAAAATTCAGTCACATAATGCAAATACGACACTGTAATTTCTTCACCATTTCAATCTTAATCCCCTTGGAGTATCATAAATTATGAAGAGAAGAAGTCTGGTACGATTACATATAAAAAATTGATATATAGTACAACATAAAACAAAAATCATTTACGGAACGTGATGCTAAGAAAGGACGGTTAGTTTCCAGCAACTTCATTAATTTTTCCCCTTAAAGACAAATTCAAAGTCTCACAGACAAGAAATAAACTGAAACTAAAACATAAATCATTCCTTCTTCACCACCAATATTTCTTTCAAAGTCTCACGGACAAAAAAACAAACTTAAACTAAAACGTAAATCATTTCTTCAGCATCAATATTTCTTTGGCATCGGTTTGGTGGAAACTGGAAGGGCAATTGACGCCTATATCACACCCATGTCCACCAACCATCACCAGCCTCTATGACATGGTTTAATATATGACTTAGGCGGCTACATACTACACAAATACAACACAAGTACAATACAATCATCAATGCACACATAGATTCAATGGTACTGTCTTACTGTCTCTTATACTGAATAATAAAACTTCATAAACTTAAACAAGACATATTTACGTATGCATGTATAAATCATTAAGCCTTCCATTACCGATCAAGACCCTTTGTAAGTCAATAGAAAATTTTTGTTTAATAGACGAGTTAATTATTTGTTTTGATTTTAATTCATAGCTACGTTGATAATACACATGGGTTTATATTTTTTGTTTTGTATGAATTTTATTACTTGTATTGAGTTGAGGAATCTGACTCATTAATCACATTGACTATATATACATGTCGGTAATGAAGGGAATATATATCATTACATACGTCATCAAGAATGCATAATTATACCTCATTTATGCCAAACTAATGACACTGGACAAAACACACACACACACACACACACACACACACACACACACACACACACACACACACACACACATACACACACGTCCTAACAACATATACTTCTTGGTAAATAATAAAAACAAGTATCACAAGTTAAACATAAACGCTGTATGATAATAGTAAAAATCAACTTGCATACAACAATAGTGAAGAATCAATCGGTTATAACTTTTACAAGCTTGAGTGATGACATAAAATAATTGATCTCTATTAGAATATACCCCCACACAATGGCACAATATAGATGCGTTACTATACTGTATAAACAAATGTCAAACTCTGTATAAATTCAGTGTTGAAACTCAAACTCAACACTCACTTATGTTATGTGACCATACAAAAATAATTATCTTGAATCCAGACTAACCCACACACCTGTATGCAATGTCGATTAGAACCTGCATATATATATATATATATATATATATATATATATATATATATATATATATATATATATATATATATATATATATATATAAATAACCTCACAGTACTCGCTCAAAGGCAAGACAAAATGCTAGCTTGGCACAAAATACAACACAAAAATCCCTTGTGTCTGACCGGCTGTATGAAAATATATAAGCAGCTTTGACAAGACAACTGTAACTATGTACTCTAGAGGAACATTGTACACATACCTGCTCTTTATACACAGGCTGGGTGAAGCACAAGTCAAAAAGAGATGGATCACAAACTAAAATTATCAAACATATCACCTCAAAAAAAACATAATGAAAGAATTTAAAAACAGAACTGAATGAATTCCTTCTCGTATAAGATTGGTTTTAATATCACAGCTCTTAACACAACCATAATATGAAGGTTAACTATAAACTTGTCTACATGAAGAGCTGCAACTACACACTTTAGAATATTGCAAAAAAATTCTCCCAGAACAGCTTTCAATATGCCAGAAAAATTATAATACACACATTTCATTAGCATTTAATTTTGCAGTGACAGTAACCAATGATATTAATTTGATTTGTGAAAAGATTGTGAATGTGTAAATAAAACTTGAGTATTGTGAAAAGTGAAACATAAAGGTAATCCCATCTAGCGACCTTTACGTGGTGTGTACTTCACTCCCTTAATGTAAGTACAATGTAATGTTATGGATGCCTCAAGGATGATATATAAAACTGGTTATATGTATACATTATAAATGGTAAATGGTGAAGGTAAATTTATCAAGTTGTTGGACTGTCATATGGAAATAATAATATCTAAATAAAAATATGGAAATAATGGTATCTAAATAAATGAAAATATCTGAATAAAAAAAAAATTCTAAATATATCTAAAGCTGGTTATATGTTTACTAAAAGTGAAGGCAAATTTATCAAATGGAAATAATACTTTAAAAAGATAATGAATAGGATTAATATTTCCACTAAACACACACAGCAAAATAAAATAAATAATAAGATATATATTTGTGTTGTTAAGCTGTCATATGAAAAATAATTAAAGACAATAATATGGATTAACATTTCAACTTGAGTTATGTAGCAAAACCAAATAGAAAAAATACATAAATGCAAAGAAAATATACATAGTTTATTGAAAAGAAACAAATCTATATATAATTTCAATATAGTAACAAATATGACTTATAAATGCCAAAAACTTCACACACACACACACACACACACACACACACACATACACCCACACACACACACACACACACACACACACACACACACACACACACACACACACACACACACTCACACAACAGGTCGACTGCGGTCATTCGTCTCGGCATTTTTCAGTTTATTTTTCTTGAAAGCTGTGATGGCGTTAAAAAGAGCTGTTCTCTCCTTCCCATCTACTGCCGGAGTCTCAGAAGAAGCAGGAGTAGATGGAGGAGGAGGAGGAGGTCGGCAGGGAGTGAGAGGTGTCGTAGGTGGGGGAGTGAGAGGTGTGGAAGGTGGAGGAGGAGGCGGAGGGAGTGGTGAGGTTGGAGTATTAGGAGTAAGTGTTGATCCTTTATCAGTGTTCTCTGCATTACCTGAAGGGAAGGAAGAATGATTTGTAATGTTATGTTATGTTATGTTATGTCTATTAAACGGAATATTAGAATGATTATAACCTTCCATAACTCTCTTTCTCTCTCTCAAAACAATAGATAAATAAAATAATATATATATACATACACACTTCTTATTACACCGAATAAAATAATATACACACACCCAAGCTACACTAGAATACAAAACAGGTAAAATATGGATAATTAATATATAAAAGCATAGCAGAAGCTTTCCTCCATTTAATTTGAAAGCAAGACAGCAACTGCAGAGGGAAAAAAGCACAAACTATTAGCTAATAATAAAATAAGTAAATAAATAAATAAATAAATAAATAAACGTAAAGTATTCTAAAAAAAAAAAAAAAAAACAGTAGATAAATTAATAACATTCTCTCAATTAAATCTCAAAGAATAAAAAATAAATAAATAAATAAATAAAATAAAAAAAGTATAACAATTGCAGATAATAACATGCAAGAATAATTAATATTTCCACTAATAACTAAAACCTCTTTTCCACGACATGCAAATTACATCCTCGTGAAAATACCACTCGTTAAAACCAAACATTTCTTCTTATACCAAAACTCAAGCTTTATATAACAAGCAGGCAGCAGATGGTAAGCATAATACACAGCAGGAGTAGCATCAAGTGTTAGTATTAAGGTCATGCACAGTGAATTATTTAGTTACTGACCGTTTCGACTTTGTTTCCTGCTGGTCTTCTGAGAGGGAGACAAAACGACTCATTAATTCAAGGCTATTTCATTTGACGTTAAACTCATTTTCGTAAATCTGATTTGTGGGTTAAAAGGTTGTAGGAGTATTTGACAAGGTAATATAAATCCTAATGGTGACTATTTCTCTTTCATTATAAAACAAACTCTAATGGTGACACTTTTCTATGGTATAAAATAACATATCATTACATAATTAGTGATACTGTAACTTATAAGAATCTACAACAACAATATACATACGTACATTCAAGGGAGAGAAAGATTAATGTCAAGAAAATTAGGTATCTAGTTTTTTTACGATAAAGATAAAACATTAATAAAAAAAAAAGATAAGAGGGACGTAAAAAGCATTCAATATCAGTTTGCAATACATGAATAAATATCCGAGTCACTGCAAAAGAAATACACAAAACATCTGTATATAAATATTAAGTGCAAGGAGAAGAGAAGGAAAGAAAAGTTGATGCAAAACATACCAATTGAAGCTTTCAATTAGATATAATTTTTATGAAATGTACAAGAGAGAGAGAGAGATAGAGATAGATAAAAACAGATAGATAGATAGAGAATAGAACATTAAAAACAACAGAAAAATAGTTATAAATTAATAAAATACACTCCTTCCTATGCATTTTCATTTCCTTGCTACACACATAACATACTTACATCACATCCCAAGAGTGCAAGAGATCATCAGATATTCCTTGTGCAATCATTCACAATTCCACAACCTCATCAAACACAAATACCTTTTCCTGTAAATGCAAACAGGTAGATGGAACGTACAAATTACAGATATAGCCTCAAGCCTCCACTTACCTGAGTTAATGAGGTTGTCGGGTCCAGGTGTCAAGCCGTTAGTCGTCAGGTGCAAGTGCTGGCAGACAAGAGCAGGGCAGAGCCAAGCATTAAACACATGGTGACAAGAGACAATGGGAAGGGAAGGGAAGGAAGGCAATACCATTAGTAGTAGTAGCAGTAGTAGTAGTAGTAGTAGTAGTAGTAGCAGTAGCAGTAGTAGTAGTAGTAGTAGTAGTGTCTAAGGGTTTATTTACTCACAAACTTACTTAAATTAGAGTCTGTGCAGTAGCAATACCATAAGTAATAAAGTTTACTATATTACTGCAAGGCTCCATTAGATAGTTTTTTTTATATCATCAAATATTACTGAAAAAATTTCCTCCCTCCATAAAATAGGGAGATAGATAGATTTTGTTTTTCACTCAAAATTATACATCCACCCGGGATTAAGAGGAAGGTGTGTGTGATAAGTAAGTTGGATTAAAATAAATATTGCAGTTGGATATTAAAAAGAAAAAAAAGATTAAAGAAGATGGGGTGACGTAGAAAGTCAGTTATATATTTATTGCCGGGCATCTTAGTATATATCAAAAATGCATCAGATACGTGCTTGCTTGTGTTCCAGGGAAAATATGACATGTGAGTTTGATTTAAAAGCAGTGAGTATAAACAGTAGAATTGCTGAGTTAATTGAAAGATAGGAAGGAGGTGCAGGAGAAATATAAAGAGAGACTGTTATAAAGTGAGAGGAAAGAAGAGAGAGAGAAAGAGAGAGAGAGAGAGATACGGTAGAACATAATATCATAGCCATTTCAATCCCTTCCAGACTTTCAAGATAGTGAGATGTGTTAGAGATATACACAAACACCACTCTACTTATAACATATCCAACATATATGCATGCTATACTGTTAGAGAAATACTGATTTCAATATCAATACATGCAAACTCCAAGCACTATCTATCTGCAAATCAAGTGCACAATAGTAGTAGTAATAGTAGTAGTAGTAGTAAATGTTGTAGTATCATAAACTGAATCACAGAAGCAAAAATAAGTCTACTACTACGACACAGATATGTTAAGGTATAGATGCAACACTACCTTCTTGGGTCGGCTTTTACTTGACCGCTGCAACACAAACGCCTCTGCTTTAGACACCTTCCTCTGCTGCCGAACCTATCACATCAAAAACAAAATAGTATATGACACCCTTTGATTATGATTTTTTTTCCGAACCTATCACATCAAAAACAAAATAGTAACGACACCCTTTTATTTTGAATTTTTTTATGCAATGGGAAAACAGAGCAAGGGTATATAAAATGATATATAAAAAAGCCTATTTAATTACCTGTTCCCCAAAAAATATATAAAACAGAGTAAGACACCTTTTTATTATCTCTTTTTTTTTAATGATATGATATAAATTTTTAAAAAAAGCTCATTTAATTGCCGGTTCCCTAAAGAAAATAGAGTAATGAAAAAAAGTGATGTGATGCCAAATTAAGGTTGCAGGTGTGTTGATGCTCCTCTCTTAAATTAGTTAAATCCCTTCCTTCTATTTCATTACAGGGAATACCTATCCCATACCTTGTCATTCCCCTCACACAACCACCTAACCTAAATAGCACACGTAAAACCCCTCCCACCTCACCTTCTTTTGATCAGCAGCAAGTCTAGTTAAGAAAGACTGATGGGAGAGTGCTATAGCTTGCTTCACTGAGGACGGCAGCTTCAAAGTCGGCTTCTCATAGCTATGAAGAGGAACCTGGAATATAGTAATGAAACCTAATCATATATTTATACACATTAAGTAAGGTTTAGACTCATCGATTTGATTTAAATTTCATAAACATAAAAATACACTCATCCCTAAGCTGTTGTATTGTGAATAAGAGGAATAATAGAATAATAGAGACTCATGGGTAAATAAAATGAATTAAAATACATTAGTGACCCACCTCACTGAAGAAGGGATGAGTGAGCAGACCAGCCACAGTAGGAAGGCCATTCTTACAAGCCTCTGCACTTAGAATACTCTCCAACACAGACCCTGGTAAAGATATATTACCTATATTAATAAAATTTAGTCATTCCTGTATATAACATAACCTCTTTTTTTCTTCTTCTTTAAACATAATAAGGAAACAAAGAATATAGCGCCATTAATAGATGCGATATAATTCTTTCTCTCTCTCTCTGTCTCCACTTACTAGGCATGGGTGTACAGTCTGCAGGGAAATCTTCACATGTATCTGTTTCCAATCGTCGCTGGAAGAGCATCTCATACAGTGCATGTCCGAATCCATACACGTCAAGAGCCTCGAGGGAGTTAATCCGCCTGTGTTGAACTACTCGTGCACGCAGCTGGTTCGGGACACCCACCACCTGGTTCTCAAGGTCAAGCAGCTGGCACACATTGTTCTCCACTACCATGTTGCCTGTATGGAGGTGGCCTGAGGTGGAAGAGGAGATGGAAAAGTGGATTATGTATATATATATATTTTTTTCTTTTACATTAAATATTATACTGGCTAAGGGATAACAAAAATATGTTAAAATAAATCTCGCTAATAAGAAAAGGTGATATATATTTTTTGATTCCCTGTCCCTACACCCTTTCCCCTGTCCCTATACCCTTCCCCTGTCCCTACACTTACCATGCCCTACGCCTTTCTCATGCAGGAAGAGCAGTGCCTCAAGGATCTGTCTGCCAAATACTGCACAATTCTTCTCTGCAACTGGTGTCAACTTGTCCCCTGAGTACTTAACAAGCGCACTTCCCTTAGGACGAGTCTGGTGGATCATGTCCCTTAAACTTCCCTGGAAAAAAGAAGTTACACACAAGAAGATGATATAAAAAGCTGACTTACTGTGACGAAAAGAAGTTACATTCAATAATATAATCAATATCATGTCCCTTAAACTTCCCTGGAAAAGAAGTTACGCTCAATAATATAATTAAAAAAACAGACTTATCTTAACGGAAAACTTCAGTGAAATAGAATATAATGTATAATAACAGGCAATACATATAATTTACACTGTTAATAAGAGCGTCTAGCACCTCCTATACCTTTGTTAATTAACTCATGTCATCAATTACCTTCCATACCTTTGTTTAATTAATTAGTGTAACCTGTGATTAATTAGGGTACTCACCTGAGGGAACCATGGCCGCACCAGACACACACCTGCCTCCGTTGCAACACTGCTCACTGACGGAACAATGTACGGATGCTGCGGAAACACACAGACAGAACCATTAATTTGGTAGGATTAATAAAACAGATGAAGAAAAATGGGAAAAATTATCTCTAACACACAACTACCTTGAGCCACATCATTATAAGTCACCTTTAGAATATCAAATTTATAAGTCACACCCCACTAATAAGTCACCTGGCACTGTACGAGGGCTGTTAGAGTAGCATGAGTATCCCGTAAATTCATGGCTCTATCAGGACCAAAGGGCGCCCACCACAGTACATGTTGTGTTTTGGGGTCGGCCAGCGGGTGAGCAAGGAAATAAACTTTGCTAACTCTTGTGCCACACTGGGGAATCGCTTCTGTAACCTCATGGCTTCCCCCGGCGCGTAAAACCATGTGTACGTTCTGTCGGCCCTCCTCTGGGGTGGGTGAGAGATGTGTTTATTAGATTAGATTAGGTTAGGTTAGGTAAAGTTAGGTTAAGTTAGGTTAGGTAATGATAGATAAGATATGGAAGTGAAGGACAAGGTCAGTAATTTAGCATAGCACCGTAAAATATGATAGACAAATATATTTATAAATAGATAGATAGAAATCATTACCATTATTACTATTTCTACAATTAAACATTAATATAATAACAGATTACCTTGAAAGTTTCGTGAGTAATTTTTGGGATCCAGAAATTGCTTGACTGGTAGTGATGAAGCTAGAAGTGAATTTGATAGTATCCCTTCCAAGTATTTCTAAAAAACAAAAACATATTAATTCACCTTGTAAAAAAAAAAGATAAATATATTACATTTCCTCACCATTCGTACATTATCAAACTTAATATATAATATACTAATGTCTCTTTATCATAACATTTGGGCTTTGCAATAACTGGTGCTACTTTGGCTTGTTATCTACAAGGAAAAAGTATCTACACCGTACAAGTTTTATTTTGGAATGATATCTACATAGTAAAACACATTTTAACATATATATAACAAAGAAAATGTAATTGAAATAGTTAGGTTAGGCTAACCTAACCTAACCTCTAGATCGCATACCAAAGTAGACGTTCGTTCTATTGAGTTATAATGAAATTGAATTGGAATGTAATAATAGATGTAGGAGTGTAAAGTATTATGCATTAATTTCTTTCAAGGCAAGCAAGGGTGAAATACAGTTTGATATTATAGTAATCAGGAAAATAAGGCCAGATTCGTGTTCAGCATAATCTAAAACCTCGTTGTACCAATTTTCATGAGATTCGGAGGTGTGGAAATTTTCATGAATTTTTGTAGGGTACACCCTTGGAGTTTTTTTAGATAAATCACATATTTTGAAATAACTCAAAATGTATGGGGTTTACGTAAAAAACATTTAGAATATAAACGAAAGAGCAAGAGACGTTCGTTCTATTGAGCTATACTAGAATTCAATTGGAATTTAATTATAGGTGTAGGAGTGTAAAGTATTATGTATTCATTTATTTAATAAAATTTTAGTTTTCTTCATAGGTATTTAAGTTATTGAAAAGACGATGACTTTATGAGATATACATAACCAAACTCCATAACTTTACTTCTATACAATTTTCCTTTAAGACTAATATTTACGTAGTAAAATGGGAAAACCTTTTTCGACCTCAATTCTGGTGGAATTTTCGGGTCACAAAATGGAAAATCCAAATATTATAGTAATGACAAAACTAATTCCAGATTCGTGATGAGCATGCCCGAGAACCCCTTGGTACCAATTTTCATGAGTTTTTCTAACCTAACCTAATTAACGTTTCCCACCCATTTGACTTTTTGGCTGAAATCATGTTATTTTGAATAACTCGAAAACTATGAGGTTTACATAAAAAATGTATGGAAGAGTATCCTCCTTTCCTTCCATCTTACAACTGGCCTTCCTCTCCTCGTAGGACCTTCAATTTCACTCACTCACAATATAAAGTGTAGATTGCATACCAAAGTAGATTCATGACAAGTAGATAACAAGCCAAAGTAGCACCCAATAACTAATAAAATATCAATACTTTCACAAAATAAGAATAAAAATCTTAATCCACACATCCAAACAAAATAATTTAGGTTAATATTCGGACGACAAACAAACATGACAAAAAAAACATCAGATTAATTCAAAACTCATCAAGAAAATAATAGTTTTGTCCAAAATAGCGATTGGTTTAAGAAGCGAATCTTTACCTTAATTAACGCTCTACTACTACTACTACTACTAATAATAATAATAATATATACCTGCAACGCTACCCTTCTCTCATTAATAAAATCCCGGTCTGTATTCCCGAACACTTTCTTGGGTGGCAGTGTAGGGAGTGCCATAGTGCCAACCCGGAATGCCGCGTGCATTTGGGCAAAGTCTGAGTACCTATGACTAACATTCCACTTGGTTTCAACGTCAGGGATTCGCCAAACCTCCAAAATGTAATCCTGGAAAGACGGAAGAGAAATATATTTTACAAAAGATATGAGACATGTTCGGTATAAGGGTACAAGACATTTATTTTTATCTATTTATTTTACCACATCATTAAAAGTTGGTAGTGCTTATAGGTACGACACCCGCCATGCCTAGCTTTTGAGTAAGAACATATAAAAAGCTTATATAACCGAACCAAACCAAACCTAACCTAACCATAACCTAATGAGTGCCGTATCCTCATAGTGCTCCCTTATAGATACAGCACGTGCCTAACTTTTGGGTAATAAGCTTATATAACCTTACCTTACCTTACCTTACCTATCCGAGCCAAACCGTACCTGCCGTATCTCTAAGCACTTCCATTTATTTTACCTATTAATTCATCACATAATATAAAGTTTTGACCAATTAATACAGCGACATCTTTCTAAATCCATAAATTCACCTCCATAAATGCATTCCAAGAGGATATTGAACCTTACTTACCTACCCTAACCTAACGTAATGTAATCAATGCGTAAATACATACCAAACATGGCATAATTATCATTAAATTATAAACAAACACAGCATCATTATATAACTCAGCCATATTAAACAACAAACACAAAACATCAATTATTATCAATTAACATCAACAATGATCATTATTATTATACTCTAAGGTCTCGAAGAAGCATAAGGGGGCGGAAAGTTTCATCACTATCACCATGATCTCATCACTATTATATTATTCTACGTTATAATTCTCACCACATGTCCGTCAACGTTCTGTGTGTCAGTGATGGTACACACGAGAGGCTTGGTGTCGTCTGTGGCTATCCTGTCCTCCTTTTTTCTTTCAAACACAGCCATTATTACACGTCACGCTCATGCCGAAACGCAAACTCAGCTGACTTGTGTAATCTTCTCCCCCCCCCTTCCCCCTTTCTCCTCCCATCTCTCCCTCCCTCTTCCCCCTCCCTTCTCCTTGCTACCACTTCCCTTCCCTTCATTCCCTTCTCGCTTATCATCCCCTCCTCCCTCCCCTTACTGTCTCTTCCCTACCATCCCTTCCCCCCTTCCCTCCCACTCCCAGCCTCACCGAGTTAACAATTCGCTGAAAGAAAGAGATAGATCATCATTGTGGTGATATGGTGGTGGTGGTGGTGGCGACGGAACTTCTTACAACAATTTAATAGATAAAGATAATAATAATGGTTTATATTTTTTACTGTGACAAATAAGACTTTTTTTTTTTATTACTATTATTATGTGTGTGTGTGTGTGTGTGTGTGTGTGTGTGTGTGTGTGTGTGTGTGTGTCATTCCATTCCCAGAAACATATCTACACACACACACACACACACACACACATACTCCAACGATGATTTAATGCAATTTAAATTGACAGGTATGTGACCTGTATGTTATAAGAACATAAGAACATAAGAATTGAGGAGACTGCAAGAGGCCAGTTGATGACCTACACGAGGCAGTTCCTTATTTCCAATATTTATCCATTTCACCTGTCATCCCTATCCATATTCTGATCCAACCGTCTTTTAAAGCTACCTATTGACTCACTACTTACTACGTGTCTACCCAGCCGGCCTATTCCAATCGTTTACCACGCTATTATAGTGAACCAATATCTACCTAGGTTTGTACCCATTTCCACGTGTCCTATCCTGACTACTAATTTCTAAAACCTCATCAATGTTTCCCTTATTCATTCCTTTTACCCATTTGAAAACCTCAATCATATCCTCTCTTGTCGGTATATCGGTATTTTCGAGGCGCTATTACCGGTATTACAGGCACTAGAAGCCCTTCGGTATACCGGTATTTTAGCCGATTTTTACCGATTCGTCATCCTGTCAGTCCATCAGCCAGCCATAACACACTCACAACACAACACACTCACTTTCATCTCTATCCTTGTAGGTCGTTATGTCCTAACACTTCTTTTACTGTATCTAACACCCTATAATTAACACTCTTGGATGTAAACGAATAATTACGGTGTTTTTTTCTATTTTTTTCATTGTTTTTTCCGTTTTTCTTTTTTCTAGGGCTTATTTAGGCTTTACTACCGATTTGAATAATTTTTATATATTCTTTTCTATGGTTTATATTGGTTTAATTTAATTATTATTGTCTATTGCCGTTTTTCAATTTTATGATTGACCTTAGATATAAACATTTTTCATGCAATAAATACGAATCAAATATAACAAATGCTTATGTAGGAAACGGTTAGGGGTTTCAGACGATTTTTTCAAGTATATATAATTGCTTTCCTGTGTATAATAAAAATCTCAATTTTGGTTTTATATATACGTGACTCACCAGCTCCCACACGGCGGGGATCTTGCGGTATCTGTTGAAGCCTATTCATGTTATTTATTAAGGTTACTTACGCTTAATAGGTGATGTTTTCTTTATACCCAACCACTATTAATGGTGAAGAATAGTAAGTAGAAGGTAGCCCACAGCAGCCTCTGACCTTAACGCAAAAATAATATATAGCTAAATTACGTGCTTCATACAATACGTTGGAACATTTAATGTATACAAGTTGCAAGCATAACAGTTTAATGGAAAAAATTTATACAGAGATTGTTTTTCAACTTTAGTTTATCAAAAGTTCAGCAGGAAGCGAAAGCATTGTATGGAAAAATTATATTGTATGAAATTGAGTAATATAATAAAACAAAACGTAACTAAATTGATTAATTGGGATAGCTGGTTGGACATTGTCAATACATAAAACTGATGAATATTTTAACCTAGAAAAGAGGGGGAGAGGGACAAACGATACTCTGCTCGAACCCAATCCACCAACCACACACACAAATTTAAAAAAAATTAAATAAATAAAAAAAAATTAAAAAAATTAAAAAATTAAAAAAGAGGCCCTTGGTGCAAGGTATATCCATCCAGTTGACTAAGTAACATGTAACACTAATAACACAGATAGGAGAAGACTAACACAGATAGTAACTGCATTAAATCATGGCTTTAAGGTAGGCATAAAATATAACAGTAGATTCCATAGGGATGTGAATGTATGAATGTTTTGTAGGAAAGTTTATTTTATGAAGTAAATTGTTCGTATTTATCAGGCTGGTGTATTTATACTTCATTCAAAATAAATTGTGTTTAGTTTAATGTTTCATTTTTTTTAAATGCTGCAATATTTTTTCTTCAGTTATGCAATTAAATAACTGCATAATTTGCAGCAAGCTTGCAAAATCAATCAATAAAAAATAAATACTGTGCAAATATTTTACATATTTCGCATAGATACTAATATAATTTTTATATATAAATATAGTATCTCTGAAATCCACATAACAAAATCACTTACAGTAACGATAAATAAATGTTTATATTATATCATATATACATACACATACTTTAACAAGCTTCCTCACTTTCTGATACGTTCATCAGTAACCCAGATGAGCTTGATGTTCAGATTGTGTTGCCGTGCCCGTACCAGCAGCTCCTGGTACTCCCCCATGGTGGATCCTCCCATGTGACACAGCCGACCTATACACTTAAGAGGACTCTCTTGCTGCAGCAGAAGGCGCACTGTAGCAAGAGTCACTGTTGTCGAGACATTAAACCAAATCTCCTGAAATGAAATAAGAAAACTAATTAGTTACAACATATTACTATACAATCAAAAAGCTCCACTTTACCTGAAAAGAAACAGAAGATTACTTATATCTAACATAATCAATGAAGGAAAAATGCAATCTTTCATGACACCATATAATAAATCTTCACTAAAACATAAAAAACATAAGGAAATAGAAGAAAATATGGAGGCTGCAAAAGACCAGCTGACCTACACAAGGCAGCTCCTGTAACCTAACGGATCCTATGACAAAAATAACTGCACATAACAAAAAAAAAACGATATACCCAAATACAAGATGCAATAAAGATACAATACACTTACTTCTAGATCAGGTAATGGATTAATACTGAGAGCAGCAGCCAGTGTCCTATCATGCAACCACTCAAGTTCTCCATCTAAGTGTATAGTCTGAAGGGAAGGTGCATGGCTTAGTAGGAAGCGGAGTCTCTCATCACTCACCACACCAGTAACCTTAAGGTGCAGTAAGTGAGGGTGTGCTGGACCAGGGATTGCAAAGTCCAGTTGTTCATCACATTCCTCTAATGTGCGTCGGGCCTGAGAGAATACACAGAGCTACGACTAGATACATACATACATATATATATACATTAATACATCACAAATAGATGAATGTGGTGAGTGAATGGTGAGTATTCCTGACCAAATACAGTATTGAGTATGTGGCGTAAATAAATAAGTGTGATTCAAGTGTACAGCAATAAATAAATAAATAAATAAATAAACAATAAATAGTACAATAATCTATCCTATATTTATAGTAATTGATCTGAGACTGTGATAGATATGTGGAGTAAATATATACAAGTGATTAAAAAATACATAAATATATAATCAAAAACCCTTATTGTATATACGTCAGTTGCCTTCAAGTGTGTTATATATAGTTATAGGTAAGTTTTGTTATTTCCAACTAATATTCAACAGTTACAAACACATGACAAAGATGTGGCAAAAAAATACATAAGTTAGACAGCAGATGAAAAAAAAAACATAACCCTTTCATTTCAGCCATTCTGCTTAGGAAAAAAAAAGGTCAAATCATTACCATACCTATCATATTAATAACATCAAACTCTTTATTAGGAATTAAGTAAAGTTATAAAGCCAATCCGACACGAGATCAGTTCACTCGACGATGGAAACACACATTCTTTAACAGACCTTAAGTTTCATGTTAAACTTCTTACCATGTCTGGACGCTCTCCCTCCATCTAGCGAGTACCACAGTATAATGCATCAATATATAGAATAATATTTCATTAAATCAGTATATTATCCTTGAATTAATGTTTTATTATTAGTGATAAACCTGGTTCTCTAGTGTTGGTCCGGTTTGTAATCCAATAAATTCCTGTGTGTTTAGTTTGGTTTGGATATTGTTAACTGGTTATATAAATTGATATCTATACATGGGAAGACTTTCTAAAGATTAAAAACTAGTAGTATGGTAATTATATGTATAATCCTGAAACTAATACCAGTAAAAATCTGTTAATCTAGTCCCTTCAAATCCAGTAAGAACATTTACCTCCCCAAGCCAGAGCTGCAGTACATATCATTGTCTAAATATATAATACCATTCAATTGTGTGCCATTTATAATAATCCGGCACATGGCTGATTCCCTGCAGACTGGATTAACGGATATTTATTGTAATTCTCGTAGACCTGAACATCTGCAAGATTATACTGTTATGAGGAGACAAAAATCTAGATTATATATATATATAAATACATCAATTAAAGGAAATTTTAAAGGCTATCGAGAATCTACCTGTATTTACACACACTAAAACTCTTTCAACTTTCAACTTTTTCCAACAATAGATGAGAGGAAGACTAACTGACCTTGTAATCTCCTGAGAAGAGAAGAGTCACTAAGTTTGGACAACAACTCGCCACCACATTGTGAATCTGAAAATATAAGTATAAATCAAACATCTTAGGCAATATATCAAGATAAATACATGATAATTTTTCTTCAACAGAGATAAGAAAATAAATATCAAACATTCTGGTCACTATAACAAGATAAATACGAGGCCAATTTTTACTCAACAGATAAAAAAATAAAGAACAAAAATTTTTTTGCACTATAATGAGACATACATGAGACAATATTTCTTTCAACAGAGATAAAAAAAAAGTAGAAAATAAAGATCAAACATTTTAGGCACCATAATGCACTATAATTTTTTTTTCAACATAAATAATAAGTAATTACCGGCGCCACCATGAACCATTCATCAGCCAGGTGAAGAGACAGACAGGTAAGGTATTCTCCACAAGCATCCAGCATTGCCTTACCCAACTCAAAACAACACTGGTCATAGAAATTCACTTCCAGCTTCTTTAACTGTGAAAATAAGACAATTGAATTAATATTTGTCCCAGAAACTTTAATAAACTCAAATAAAATGTAGTTATTATATTAAGAAAATAAATGACTAAATATAACCTCAAATAAAACATAGGTATTGTATTAGAAAAAGAAATGATCATATATACACTCAAATAGAATGTAGGTATTGTATTAGAAAATAAATAAAATGTAGAAATCATATAGAAAAATAAAAAAACCCAAATATAAAATCACCTTAGTAAGAGAAGAAAGTACAGACACTTCCGGTTCCTCTATTAAGTCCTGGAAAATAAAATCCAGCCGTAGATGCTCCAGGTCCGGACAAAGATAAGTCGTCACCAAGTCATAAGTGATCGGATTGAAGAGCCAAAAATTCCTTAAACTGAAGCTGCCGTCACGTAGAGAGATTTCAGAATGTGGAACTTGATTTAATTCTCCCTCACTCACAGCACTCAACTGTTCTTTTACATAGTTGAATAATTCTGTCCGAGACTCAAACAACAAGGAGTCAGAATTACAGTTAAAAGCACAGTGTTGTAACCATAATAGACTTTTAAGGGAATCCAAGATCTTCCAGCAGCCTTTCCCTGTGATTCTAGTCCCTGTTATATCAAGAGTAGTCAGTCCTTCACATTTAGCTATTTCATCACAATCCACATCCGATAATTTTTCAGATCCTTTCACCGATAACTCACTTAAATTAGGACAGCTTAGATAAAGGCCTTGAATCATTTCTGAACTACATATATATTGAATTTTTAAAACGCTGAGTCGAGGTAATTGTATTAACGTTACATTGAGATTTTCGAACATTTGTGATCTCCAGTAACACGACCGCCCGATGACCAGTTTTTCAAGATTCACAGCATTGCATAGATGATCAGCCAAAACCTGAAAATTAAGATAGAATTAATCCACATAACGCTTCATTTGATTACCACACTAAGCCATAAACACAGGTAATAATTAGACACTTACCTGACACATTTCTGGTTCGGAAAACATTCGCCTTTCCTCAAAATCTAGTTCCCTTAAAGTTGCATTCAGGAAGAGCGACAGCGCACTTTGAATGGATTGACGGCTGCATTTCTGCTTCATATAAATAGGGTCGAGGGAAGAAGTGATGGAGGTGAAGAGTATCCGGTGAAGTGTGGCATGGGAGTGTGAGGTCAACGCTTCACCGAGGTCACGGCAAAACTGACCCAGATCTATGAAAGAATCACATAAAAGATTACAATTAATAGTTCACTTATAGGAATCACTTCAATTAATAAACTAAAATTAGATGTTCTTTTTTTAAATTATACACAGTTTTATCAGTCAATGCAACATATATCTTTCAAAACTCATCCAAATCTACAAAATAATCAAATGTAAACAAAGTTATAAGTAGTTAATTTAAAGGAATCACTTAAATTAATGAACTAATATTATACGTCCTTTAGTTGAATTATACATAATTTTATCAGTTAATTCAACGAACATCCTTCAACACACTTTAATTTCAATACTAATTCAATTATTACACTTCAAGAGTTTTCATAGATATTTTCAACTCACCTTCTTTCTTCTTCGTCCTTTCTTCTTCTGTTTCCAATGGTAGAGTGAATGTGATTTCAGGTATTTTTTCAGGTGTGTTTTTAGGTGTGTGAGTTGCATCTCCATTACTCTCAGGTTTGGGAGAACTATTATCATCTAATTCTTGGGTTTTATTCACGTTCTGAGTATCTTTTTCATCACTTTTTTTCTCACTTTTGTTGTCTGTCTCAGGTTTTTGACATTTTTCATTTTTCTTAACAACACTACACTGATTTATGCATTTAGTAATTTCAATAAATAATTGTGCTATTCTCTGAACACACAGAGAACTAAGTGTCGCTACACCTCTACGAACCGGCATCTTCCTATATTGAGGAAAAAATAATTAATACAACTATCAGATAATAGACAGTAACATATAGCAAAAGTTTAGTAAAAGTTAATTAAAAGGACAAACGTAGAGTGATAGATCAATGTTTTAAATTCCATAATATGATTGCTTCTACACCTCAAGAGACAGTGACAGATATTAAAAGTTTAGTACAAGTTAACGAAATGCACCCAAACTAGCCTGGCAGTGTACAGTAAATAATATATGTTTTAAATTATATAATGTAATTGGTTGAACACCATATGAGGCACGACAGATAATAACTGATACTGTATCGGATGATTCACTAAAATTACAACCATGCATTCCATTAAACAAGGTCGTATGAAAATATTAAACTTAAGGTAAGGATTCGTTTCTTTAACCACCCACTATTATGGACACAACTATTTTTTCTGCCTGACTGGCTAAACTGACTGACTTCTTCACCGTCTGACTGACTAAATGATTGCCTACCTGACTGACTCACTCATTCACTCACCGCCTGCCTTCCACGCCCCGTCCACTTCCAACCCTCCGTTCTTGACCATATAAGGAGTCATCATAAGCTTCCACTACCATCTATACAGCACATTTTCCACCCAAACGTATGAACACTCCTAGCCTGCATCTCTGAGTAATTATAGTAACTAAGGTTGAAGTATATTTATTGTTTTATGTTATGGTTGACTGATTTGTTATCCTGTAAAAGTACAAGTAAACATAAGAAAGAGATGGCACGCCCCCCCGTCTAACCTGGGGTTGTTACATCATACACTACCTGATGAAAGCGATGATCTCAGCCCGCCCTAAAACGCACCATCCCTCTGCTTCACCATTCACCACTTTCTTCTCCAACTGTCCTCTTTTGGCTTCTCCATCCACCTTCAGTGGGTCCCCTTACATGTCGGCGTCATAAGAACATAAGAATTGATGAGACCGGAGTGAGGTGGTTAGTGGAGTCCCGCAGGGGTCAGTGCTGGGACCTCTACTGTTCCTGATCATGATCGGAGACATAGGCAGGGGACTCAAACATTCCCGGGCTACCTCTTTAGCCGACGACACAAGGGTAAAAAGGAAAATAAAAACAGAGAAAGATGTGGCCCTGTTGCAGGAAGACCTGAATCACCTACTAGACTGGGCTGTTACAAATAACATGGCAATGAACAGCGACAAATTTGAGCTAATTAAGTATGGCCCTCTACATGACATCAAACAAGACACCAGCTACCAGGCCCACCAAAGTAAACAAAGTAAACTGCAAGAAGCCAGTTGATGACCTACACGAGGCAGCTCCTTGTCTCCCACCCTTGGAATAATCCAATATTTATCCATCCCACCTGTCATCCCTATCCATACTCTGATCCAACAGTCTTTTAAAGCCACCTATTGACTCACCACTTACTACCTGTCTATCCAGCCTATTCCAATCGTTCACCACTCTGTTAGTGAACCAGTATCTTCTTCTTTTTGTTGAGGTGAAGATCACCACGGCCAACTTGAGAGTCCGCCGCCTCTGCACTGTCCTCCACTAGGGTTGCTATATAAGAACTATCAAAATTCCGGACACCTTCACTTACAGCTGATATAATATTGGAAACATGTAAATTAATTTAAAAAAAACTCAACTGATTTACCTTTGCATAAGGCTGATTGTCTTGAATTCCGTTCCGTTCCTGGTTTACACACCAAACACTCACCTTCCCATTCATCCCTGCCTTTTTTGAAGCACGGGAGCTTGTTCTGCATCTCTGTAGTAAATTTGCACTTTCGTTTGGGCATTTTGACAAGGACAAGTAATAGTTGTAGTGTCAAGGTCACAAGGCCACATACAAGCGAACAGTAATCCAAACTGTCCCCTGTCAAAGCTGGTTAAGGACTGGCGCGAGACGTGAGGCGACATTGGGACGGCTGGGAGCAACGACTTCATACTGGACCCATACACGTTAGAGTCTTGACCGAAACCAGACCAAAGCAGCTGCCACCCAGTGAACCCCTAGCCTCCTTCTCCCATCATTTCAACCAACAGAAATTTAATGTGTGTGTGTGTGTGTGTGTGTGTGTGTGTGTGTGTGTGTGTGTGTGTGTGTGTGTGTGTGTGTGTGTGTGTGTGTGTGTGTGTGTGTGTGTGTGTGTGTGTGTGTGTGTGTGTCTTAACAGTTATTGATGGAAGCTGAAATTCCGGACATTTGAGGGATTTTAAAAAATACCCCCGGACGCAGATTTTGACACCTGAATTCCGGATATGTCCGGGAAAATCCGGACGTATGGCAACCTTATCCTCCACTCCTTAGATACTTTATCTGGTCAGGCAGGGAGTTGCTGGCTGTCTCCCTAGAAGTGGCTGTGTGCAGGATGGGAGGTTCATCCGGGATGCCCTGCAAGTACTTATCTAACCTTTTCTTAAAGGTATCGGTGGTGCAGAGTGTGGTGTCCCTGATGTCCCTTGGAAGACAGTTGAATAGTCTTGGGCCCTCGTACATGATCATGTACGAGGGCCCAAGTGAGCACCAGCTTCGAAGCTGGTGCTCACGATGGTCTTCATTCGTTGACCCGTTGCCTTAACTGTCCTCCTGTAGCATGTTCGGCCAAATCTTGGGTGTCTCTAGCTAGTAATTTCCCCCCTCCCCGGTTTGGTACGTGGATTTTGGGACCTCACCCTCCACAATCTTCCACACATATATTATGTACCTTTCCCGTCGCCTTTGAAGGGAGTACAGTCCGAGAGTCTTCAGTCTTTCCCAGTAGTTTCCTGGGGAGTGGAGCTTTCTGGTGAACACCCTCTGTACCTGTTCCATCTCTTTTATTTCCACCAGCTTGTATGGAGACCAAAGTTGGCAAAGGTACTCCAGTCTGAATAGAACGAGGGGCTTCCACAGTGGGAGTAAATGGGCAGGCTCTGCTAATTGGCTTTTCTAAAATCTGGTACTACAGCAGTGTTTTGTTCTACCTCTCTCTTTGCATTAATCTTGAATTTAATTTCATGGTGGTCACTAATATCAAATCTCGCTCCTATCTCGACCTGCTTCTACCATTCTATCACATTACGTGTTGTGCCGTCCTCCCCTGCTTACCCATGTGACTCTAAAATAAACTTGTAGCTGTGATTCGTGTATTACGAGACCCAAGTACACAACACACACCAAAAAAAAAACATATAAAAAAACACATTGATTAAACCACGTCCATACAATACATTCGTGATTGAGTTGTTTGCTACGATTGGCGAGAGGTAAAAAGACACTATTATTGGGTTCCAAGAATATATTCATGAACTCTAACTTCATACAGGCAAGTATTACTCCTGGGGGAAAAGATGGTGAAATGTAACAGTACATCACACAAAAGTCAGCAAGATAAAACGGGCGGCACATGTAAGGGGAAATTCCTCTTACAACACCAACCCGATAATTTAATTAATTCACCATCAACCATAAACTTCAAAATATTTAAGCGGGGATGGAAAAAAGATGGAAGGGAATGTATGTATCCCTTTAGTAAAATGGGAATAAAGTAATCACTATGTCAAGTGCATGAATATTCTGACAGATCAACAATAAAGTATGATTGTTTTTTGTTGTCGCTATTGCCATCCATCCCTCCTCCACTCCTTCCACTTCCACGTCAATTACAATAATGCCTTGTACTGCCTCTGTTCTACTTTTATGAAAACTCTTTATGCTAGACTGACGTAGCCTAATAAATTCTCATTACCATTAATAGTCTGTAGTTAGAAAACGTTTGAAAAGGTTAGTAAAGATTAATTTCATCTTCAAGTATCAACATGTTTTGCGTTTTGCACTGGTAATGTATAAGAGGAAGGAGGAAAGAGGAGGAGGCGAGCGGAGGCTTATGTGTTATGTTATGAATCACCAAGCGACACATCTGTTCTGCTTTGAAAACTTACTTTCATCACTCTGTTCACAAACGTCACGGAGAATGAAAACAGCGGTGAACTAGCGAGAGGCTGACGATACAACATGTCGATTGATTATTGCTCAAGTAGAGAAAACGGAGTGAGGAGCTGCCTGACGCGTCGCCGCTGGGCCGGGCCGGGGAGAGGAGGAGAAAGGGGTCTGTCTTGGCTGGGTTGGGGTGAGGCGAGGGACCAAAGGGGTGACTACTCCTTGCTTAACCATTCTTTCATTGCAAGTTAAAAGAGTGTCAGGAACTCTAGAATACCCCCATTGGCTAAGGACCCACGGCAGTGAATGGTGCACGGAAGAGATGCTGCACAAGTGAGACAGTGAGTGGCTCCAGAAGCACTTCGGGTACAGTCACACGGGCAAGTATTACAGACAACATCGAACACAAGGTTTCAAAACGACTTGCCGGCGAAAGTGGCTTCACCTAGATCGACAAACTTGATTTTTCTTTTCTAATAAACCAATTGAGTTTCCCTGACTGTATAAGATCGCTTCTAAAAGAGTGTCAATAGGAAAATAATTTTACCTCGTATATTGGAGTAAATTCATACGATGTATAATTACGTATTTGATTAAAACAACCAGTGCAGGAGTCTAATTACATGTCATTGGAAATCTATACATTAATTAAACATTATAACATCTTCACAATTTGTCTATGGATAAAAACAAACACGGACTCTCCTTCTATGAGAAAACACCGATGATTCTTTGTTAAACAGTGTAATCCTTTCCTTTAACACCTTATCCCACACTCTACTTACATACCTAGGAGAGGTCAGTTTGTCGGAGGATAAAAGTTCACTTTCTTCGACAAGCGACAGAAACACGTTGTCGGAAATACGTGTTCGTGTGACGGGAAGGCGTGAGAGTAGCGAGCGGCGGCGGCGGCGGGGACAAGGAAGGTGAAAGAGTTGCCAGGTTCGGCCTCGGGGTTACAGCGGCGAATCGGTAAACATGCTAACGTTAGAACAGTGAACGAACGATAGTGTCCTGAACTCTGATCTTATAATATGAACAACAGTCTGTATATTTAGTTTAAAAGTGGTTAAAATTTCAACAAGAGCGGCGAGGGCAAGGCAGACACCATACAGAGCCATCTCCTGCCGGGAACAGCGAGAACCACGATGCCAATGTGCGATAACGGGCGCGGGGAAAAAAAATTACGTATCCAACAATATCAAGCGGAATTTTCCCTCGCCGCTGGCCTGATGGGGACGTTAGTTTTAATGGCGTGGTGGTGGCGTGGCTTCCAACGTTCTGCCTTCCCTTGCCACAGCACAGTGGAGGGGGGGCGGGAAAGGGGGTGGGGGGGAGGCGCTCCACGTATCCTCAACACCAGTGGAGACCAACACATAGTATGTCAAACCACAAAAACGTGATAAAAACTCCAAAGGGACTGGACATCCACAGAACAATGGGACTAAAAGAATCATAAATGAGTAAGTGTTGGGTTAAATTGGTTCTCCCCGCGTCTAATAGAACTCCCACTGCAGGAGTGGAAGCAGCGGTACAACGTTCTCTTTAATCCGGATTAATATCACAATTCATAGGGAAACACCGCTGACTGATGAGCTTCAGCAACAATTTGTCTTTATGGTTATTAATGGTGATTGCAATTGAATATATTACTGTTTCCACTTCCAACCCTGTATGATATAAGTCGTCCTTTTGTTCTTCAACTAATCGCGGCGACACTTTGAGTGGAGAAGAGTTTATGGCGGCGTAACAAGATGGAAACTTAAGCATAGATAACATTGCTTTTATCATACCTAACACTGGAATAATGTTTGGAATTTATATGAGACAGAGTTTGATCCAAATTACTACTCAATGAGGACAAATAGTCACATCAAGATGTTTATCCATTCCATTGATAACCCATATATACTTTCTTGCCTTATATCAACTTTCTCTATAACATCTGCTCTCTTTTATGACTAAACTAGGAAACCTTTCTAAATTTTAAGCATTTTAAGTTTAAAGTTGTACATACGCCATTTTGTATAAATATTTAAGAACTGCGTATAATATAAACGATATGATATTCAAGAAGTCCAGCACTGATTTCATGGGGAACAAACAAAAGAACATCAAGTAAAACAGTCACCTCACTGATAAAAGCTGATTAATGGCTTGGAAATCAAATCAGTTATACATATCTTTTTTTGTTCTTTTTTGAGTGTGTTGCAAACTGCATGTAAGAAAGCCACAAGGAAAGTTATGGACTATGATGTATATATTTATGTTTTTCATGTTTTAAAAGACTATAAGAAGACGAGCACGGACCTCACCCCCACAATATAATGGAATGGGGGAGCACAAGATGTAGTGGTGGTAACGATAAAGGTGTGGGATGGGGAAGGTAGCGAGTGGTAAGACCAGTTAACAGTCACCAGTTAACAGTTACCAGTTACCAGTTACCTTCATTCCTAATCTTAATTCCTCAAGTAATCTGCTAATCTCTCGCTACCACCATTTATGTCACCACTACCAACACACTTACCGACCGCCTCCTAAGCTACCAGACAAGCGCAATCACCACCATTGCCATCACCACCACCACCATCACTGACACTACAATCTATTAAGTCCGTAATCTGAAATGAATATTGTTTTTAGATCATTGTTATTTATTTTACACGCTTTGGGATAATTGTTAGTTCTTTTTACTCTCATCCTCTCTCTCTCTCTCTCTCTCTCTCTCTCTCTCTCTCTCTCTCTCTCTCTCTCTCTCTCTCTCTCTGGTGGTAGTGGTGGTGGTGGTGGTAATCTTGGTGGTGGTGGTGGTGGCGGCGAGTAGACAAGGGACGTTTAAGGGAATCACGGGTTAGCACGCTGTCTATGGCCCCTGAAGGTCGCCTGGATCTTGGTGGCGGCCTTGTTGAGTTCAGGATCCTTCAGGTCAACATCCAACTCCTCCTCCTCCTCCGCCTCCGCCTGCAAGAGAAATAATAACAAATCAAACGCGTAGAAAAGACACCATTGTGGGAGTGTGTATATACGCTCCTGCCGAGACAAATAATATAGATACAATTAATGATATTGCACATAGAGAAAATGTAAAAGGGGTTTAA
The DNA here is from genome assembly GCA_036785275.1 of Cancer borealis. Classification (NCBI taxonomy): domain Eukaryota; kingdom Metazoa; phylum Arthropoda; class Malacostraca; order Decapoda; family Cancridae; genus Cancer; species Cancer borealis. The sequence goes on along the minus strand of JAXIVD010004261.1, from coordinate 3,446 downwards.
TTCTATACAGTTTATAAAGGTAATAACTGGGATGCATTTGTGTGTGTTTATTGTTTGTGTTATATTATGATGGTGGTTACGTGTCGTTATGAATTTTGTATAAGAGAGAAAAGGAAATAAAAATTCTGGCTGATAGTTTACTAATCTGCTTAGCTTTATCCTCTTATACACACACACACACACACACACACACACACACACACACACACACACACACACACACACACACACACACACACACACACACACGAATCATATGTATCTTTATACGTAAAAAGATAAGATGGAATTATTTTATTTCTAAGTTAACAACATCGCTCTCTCAGTAACACAAACAAAATTTGAAAAACCTTTAACATTAAAGATAGATTATTCGGTGCTACTTTGGCTTGCCATTTGAAAAAACAAACGTATACTAAAAAAAAATTGAGAGAGAGAGAGGGAGAAAAAAAAGAGAAGGCAAAAAAAAAAAAAAAAAAAAAACTACTACTGACCTTATCTTTACCAATTTTAGGCAGATTGCACTTTGTTTTAATTTACAGTTAATATTGAAAAAGAGTGAATATTACTACCACGCCCATCCCTGTTATGTATCCTGGATGGTGGTAATCACTGTACTAAATATGGAATACACTCGTTATAGCTGATGTTTATGTGTTTATGATATTAACAAAACGTTCGTACCAGCTACACACACACACACACACACACACACACACACACACACACACACACACACACACACACACACACACACACACACACACACACACACTATCATTATTATTATTATCATTATTAGTTGTACTTTGTTGTTTTTGTTTTCAGAATAAGTATTGTATTTCATCACAAATAAAGTTGGAAAGAAAACAATTTCACCGCCGGAGCCTCACCAGCGTAAATAAATAAACAAGTAACTCATGAATATATAAAACTTAAGGCTTAAGAAACGCAACAACACTACCACAACAACCACCACTACCATTACTACCATCACCACCACCACCACCACCACCACCTCTATAAAGCTGCAGTGGCCTTTCTTTCTCAACATTTCCATTTCATCAGATGGGGGCGGAGGCTAGAGGAAGGGAGGGAGGGAAGGTGGAGGGAAGAGAGGGAGAAAGAGAGAGAGGGAGAGAGAGGGAGAGAGAGAGAGAGGGAGGTGTGAAGAGGAGTTGAATGCGAGGGAGGGATAGGTAGGAGGGAGGTGAGAGCGAGGGAGGGAGAGAGGGGAGACAAGAGAGAAGGAAGTGGAAATTCTGTGAGTGGAGTGTTGTTGCAGATGTCATTACTTATAACTTCAGGAATCATAACAACCACCACCACCACCACCACTATAACTACTACTACTACTACCACTACTACAATATAATAGTTCAGACCATCCCTCCAATGTCCCGCTTCTACTGAAATATTCACTCTCCCTCCCTCTCTCCCTCTCCCTCTCTCCTGTCATAGTTACGTCACAAAACTGGGATTATCGTAACCATTGACATTACCCAAAGCCACTGACGTCACGCACGAATCACAGAAAACACCAACCTAGACTATCTTTTAAACGTTGACTTAATTATTACTTTTACTGACAACTAGGAGGTGACTGCGATGCTGGTGATTAGTTAACAAGAAGATCAGAGAGAGTAAGAGACGAGACATTGAGTAAAACTATAGAAGATTGAAGGAAAAATGACGGAAAAATAGGTGGAGGGTAAGAAAAATGATGGAGGATCGCGGAAAATGGTGAGAAAAATGCCTGAAAATGATGGAAGGTGGTGAAGGTGGAGGTAGGGATGGAGGGCAAGTGATGGAAGTAATGGAGAATGGTGGAGATTGGTTAAAAATGGAAAAAAAAGAGAACGAGAAGAAGAGTAAGGTTTTAAAACTATACGGGGTGTCGTGGCAGGGAGGGAAAACCAAAGTCGAAATAAAAAAGAACAAGTGAGCAGAGGAAAGGGATAAAAAAAGACATATACAAAACAGAATTGGAAAAACGAAAAAGACAGAACGAGAGAGAGAGAGATAGAGAGAGAGAGAGAGTGAGAGATGAGAGAGAGTGAGAGAGATAGAGAGAGGAAGAGAGAGAGAGATGAGAGAGAGAGAGAGTAGAGAGAGAGAGAGAGAGAGAGAGAGGAGAAGAGAGAGAGAGAGAGAGAGAGAGATGAGAGAGAGAGAGAGATGAGAGACAGAGAAGAGAGATGAAAAAAACAAGCCACAATTTCAAGTAAGTGTTTGTCGTCCGTTTGTGTTGATGACGAAACTTTGTGAGACACCTTCCCTCCCCTCCTCTCCCTTCCTCCCCCTCTTCCCTTCCCCTCCCCTTTCTTCCCTTCCTCCCCTCCTTCCCTCCCCTCTTTCTCTCCTACCTTCCCTCTTCCATCTATCTGAAGGAGAGAGAGAGATGAGAGAGAGAGAGGAGAGGAGAGAGAGAGAGAGACAGAAGAGAGGCGAGAGAGAGAGAGAAGAGACAGACCGAGAGAGAGAGATGGAGAGAAGGAGAGAGAGAGAGAGAGAGAGGGAGAGAGAGAGAGAGGAGAGAGAGAAGACGACGAGAGAGAGTAATGATTTAAGGGGTAATTATCCTAAAATCATCCCCAAATTATGTCACCTAAATTGTCTTAATGGTACTTAATGCCTCCTTCTACCCTTCCTCCCCTCCCTTTACCCCTTAGATACGATCACCTTCTTCCCCTTAGATAACCCTTTACTTCTCCTCCCTTCCTTCCCCTTCCCCTCTCTTCCTCTACCTTCCTCCTCCTCCTCCCCTCCCTTACCTTCCCTCATCACCTCCTAATCCTCTCTTTTCTTTAATTCCTCTTTCTCTCTGTTTTCTTTTTTTCCCGTTCCCTTTATTTCCCCTTTTTCCGCTCACTTATTTTTCTAGCTTCGTTTATTGTGTTTAATTTTTTTTTTTTTTCTCACTCTTTTTCTCCTTCTCTTTCATCTTCTCTTCCATCAATCATCATTATTTCGCAGTCCTCTTTCCTCTTCTCTCTCGTCTCTTCTCTCTCTATCTCTCTCTCTTCTTCGCTCTCTCTCTCTTCATCTCTTCTCTCTATCTCTCTCTCTCTCTATCTCTCTCTCTCTTCTCCTCCTCTTCTCCTCTCTCTTCCACAGAAAGCTTTTCTACCGATCATTCTCTTGCCTTTCATCGCCTCCCTCCTCACCCTCCTCTCCTCCTCACTCCTCTCCTCCTCCTGCCTCCGTCCTCTCGGATATCTAGGGATCTCGAGGGAAGGAAACGCAGAGCGTCTGGAGAGAATCCCATCTGAGTGCTTATTGGTTCTTTGACGTTCGTCGGGGGAGGGGAGGAGGAGGAGGAGGGAGGAGGAGGAGGAGGAGGAGGGAGGAGGAGGAGGAGGAGGGAGGCGGAGGAGGAGGGAGGGAGGAGCAGGAGGGAGGAAAGAGAGGAGGAGGGGAGGACTAGAGGAAAAGGTGAAGTGAAG
>JAXIVD010004260.1:20000-37513 GCA_036785275.1 Cancer borealis | reverse complement strand
ATATCTTTAAGGAATTGTAGTTTTGATGAGTGACTTACAGCAGGTTTTTTTTTTGTTTACTTTATTTCATATCACTCTTTCTGGTATATTGTTGTTTCTTGTTTTTTTTATTCTTTTTTTTATATTCTATTTTTTCATCCTTGTAACTCTCGTTCTTTTTTTCTTCCATCATCTGTGTTTTTTTATATTTTTTTTTTCTTCTTTTCCTTTTTTTTTTTTTGGGCGGGATACGAACTGTCTGTCTCTCTCAACTGGCAGACAGACAGACAGACGACCTTGGAGAACACACAGACAATTAACTTTATACGCAATTGAAAGTTTATTTAAAAATCCTCAAGGTCAAAGATACGAAGAATTTCCAGGAAGTCAAAATTAATCTTCTCTTCATTGTTCTGTTCATTGTTCTGTTCATTGTTCTGTTCATTGTTCTGTTCATTGTTCTGTTCATTGTTCTGTTTTTTTTATAATCATAGTCGCACAATGAACTTTATACTCAATTGGAATATATTTAAAAAGTTTCCAGGTTGTAGATACGAACAGTTTCTAGGAAGTTAAAATCGTTCTTCTCTTGTTCTTTTTCTGTTCTTTTCTAATCATCGTAGCTTCCATACTGTTATTCCTGGAAGCTGGAAGGGAGATAGCTTAGAACCGTCACTAAATCAATCCTCATACATATACATACATGATTTATTTGTATATATATCATTACGAGTGATTAGTTTAAGTGTAAAATATTCCTTTCACGTTGATTATAAAAGAAAAAGACACAAGAAAATTTACGTTTCCAGAAATGTGAAAGTAAAGTAAAGTATTAATTGACTCGCCTTGTTATTCCATTTCCAGTTGACGTTTCTTGAGTCGTGTTGGGAAAATGTGCGTCAGTCTAAGTGTGAAATCATATATACATTAAGAAGAGGAATTATTTAGGTTGGTAATTATTTTTTTTAAAGAAGGAAGAATAAATAGGTTATGTCCATTCTTTCTTCTTTTCTTCCTCGTCTTCCTCTTCCTTTTCATCACTATCTTCCTCCTCTTCCTCTTCTTCCTCCTCCTCCTCCTCCTCCTTCGTTGCATGGAAGCCAATCGCCGGAAAATGCATTGTTTATCATGGATTGTAAATGTGATCTCATGCATTAATCTCTCTCTCTCTCTCTCTTCTCTCTCTCTCTCTCTCTCTCTCTCTCTCTCTCTCTCTCCTCTCTCTCTCTCTCTCTCTCTTCCTCTTCTCTCTCTCTCCTCTCTCAGCTCTCTCTCTCTAGGTGGCGGCTTTTCCTTGGGTTCGGGAAGTCATTTTCCACTTAAGTTATCTGTCAAAGTTGGAGATGGGACGAAGTGGTGTTGTTGTACGTCTGGCAAGGAGGCTTGGCAGGTTGGCGGGCGGAAGGCAGTGAGCGGGGCAGAGGTTGTCGTACGGAAACATTGTTATTTGAAGGGTGATGGGAGCCTGTGTGTTTGTCTGATGTGTGAGTAGTAGTAGTAGTAGTAGTAGTAGTAGTAGTAGTAGTAGTAGTAGTAGTAATAGTAATAGTAGTAGTAATTATATCGAGGTTATCCACGCTAATAGTTCATGTTTTAGGTTAGTTATGCTTTTCATTAGAGTTTCCCCCAAGACGCTTTTCACCTTGGCTCGCCTTGACCCACAAAGATATACAGTCCTCAAGGAGACCAGACCATTGTGTGCTAGATTGTGTGTCTGCCTTCACTCCTTCACTCTGATGGTGTCATTCCTTCCTTCCTTCCGTCATCCTTTCTTCCTTCCTTCATTCATTCTATCCATCCTTCCTTCCTTTCTTCCATCTTTCCTTTCATCCTTCTATCCCTCCTTCCTTCCTCCCTTCCTCCCTTCCTCCCTTCTTTCCTTCCTTCCTTCCTTCCTACCATTACTACTCTAAGGTGACAGACTCCCTGACATACAGACACACGAACACACGTAATAATATAATCTACCATCATGTAGCTTTGATCTGCATTAATTAAAAGTTTTAATTAATGTTTTTTATCCCCACCACAAGGACGTGAACGCTTCATAAACACTGTGTTGAGCGTGGGCGCGGGCGTCATCCACCCACTCACTCACTCACTCAATGATGTGCTGCCTTGGAGTAACATAACGTGGAGTGAGTAAGTGAGTGAGTTTTTTTACCTCTCCTACTTCTTCCCTAACCTCTATCCCTTACGTCTTCTCTTAACCCTTCTCCTACCTCTTACCTATCCCTTTACTTCCTTCCTTACCTCCTTCCTTACCTCTCCTCCTACCTTCTCCCCTCTTCCCCTTACACCCCTACCCTCACCCCCTAACCCTCACCCCAACGTACTGTACTCTTCGCTCCTTCCCTCCAGTCTTCACTCTTACACTACATACTTTCCTTCCCATGCAGTTCCATTTTCTGCGTCTTAAACATCAAAGAGAAAACGAGGATTAGGTCACCTTGGGAATAGAGTTTAATCTTTCTACCTTGGATATGCCCTTGGAATTTTTTTTTTCTTCAATTTTTTTTTTTATATGAGTACTACCATATTTTTTCCTACGTATGTATATTCAACCTTCCTGACCTAACCTGACCTAACCTGACCTGACCTAACCTGATCTGACCTTTAGCTAGATTATAAGGATGATTTACTAGTACAAAGAAAAAGAAAAAAGTCTTAAGAGTGGATAGGGTTCGTGTAATGCAATATAGAGTTAGTTTTTTCTTATATATAACAATACTTTAACATTACGTAACACCGGCTGTGAGGTTACATAGAAGTTGTAAATATATAACATCAGCTTCGTTTTAATTGTCACGTAAAAAAATAATGTTAAAAAAAAATATCAAGCCAATGGAAGAAAATAGATGAGTAATACCTTAATTAAGGGAAGAAAATGGAGATGAGAGGAAAGAATATTAATAGAAAAATATAACAAAGAAAACGGAAAGAAAAAATGTTAGGATGAAAGGTATAAGGAGCGAAGAAACGGAAGGAAAAAAGTAAGAAAATTAAGGAATAAAGTGAAAGAAGTAGAGAAAAGATGGGATATGAGAGAGAGAGAGAGAGAGAGAGAGAGAGAGAGAGAGAGAGAGAGAGAGAGAGAGAGAGAGAGAGAGAGAGAGAGAGAGAGAGAGAGAGAGAGAGAGAGAGAGAGAGAGAGAGAGAGAAAAGAAGAGAGAAATAAAGAGAGAAAAAGAGAATGCAAGAGTAAGAGGAAATGAGAGAGAGGACTTGAGGAGATGAGAAAGAGAAATGAAGCTAAGAATAGGAGAGAAAGGAGAGAGGGATGGAGAGAGGAAAGTGAGGGGAAGAGGGGAGGAGAGGGGAAGGGAGAGGAGGGGAAGAGTAAGCAGAGGGAGGGGGAAGGGGGGAGAGGGAGAGAAGGGGAGGGTAAGGGAAGGGAGGGGAGAAGACATGTTCCCCTCATTACTAGTATTGAGAGAGGAAAGGAAATGAAGTGGCTGATTAGGCATTGGTGAAGAAGATGAAGACTTTGTTGAGCATCGAGAGAGAGAGAGAGAGAGAGAGAGAGAGAGAGAGAGAGAGAGAGAGAGAGAGAGAGAGAGAGAGAGAGAGAGAGAGAGAGAGAGAGAGAGAGAGAGAGAGAGAGAGAGAGAGAGAGAGAGAGAGAGAGAGAGAGAGAGAGAGAGAGAGATGAAACAGACATACAGATAGATATACATTACACAAGCAATCAATCAATTAATTATTAACAAAACAAAAAATCAGGTTAAAAAAAAGGAAAAAAAAAAAATTCAATAAACCAAGAAGACCAAGAGAATGCAAACTAACGAAGGAGAACAAGAACAGGAAGCAGAGATAAGAGAAGGAGAAGGAGAGGAGGAGAGGATGGCGCGGCGGAGGCGTGAGGCGAAGAAAGATTGGAGGCAGGCAAGGACACAGCCTCGAGCCCCCTCCTCACTGTCCGCCTAATTGGATCTGAATTTTGATGCTGAGATGGAGGACAAGGAAGGCGGGAGTGGGCGTGAGGGTGGACGGGAGAGTGGGTGGGATAGTGGGCGGGAGGCTAAGGGTACACACAGTAGATCCAGAAGCGTGCCGCCCTGAAAGCTTACAGCCTCTTTCTTGGCATCTGTAATGAAGGCAATTGTTGGTATTGATATGAAGTGGTGGTGCTCGGCTCTTTGTTTTGGTTCTCGGGGTGACTGAGGGTGAAGGATGCGTGATAGCAGGGTGGTGTGGTGGTGATGCCTGCGTGATAGCCGAGGTTCACTGTGTTTGAGGTCAAGGTGACAGGCAGAGATGCAGGTCATTTGGTACAGGGCCCAAGTTTGGAAGGGGCTGGAAGGGACTGGAGGGTCTGGCTGCCTCGGAGACTACTCCAGGAAACTATTCTTCCGTTAATCTTGGTCAGGAGAAAAAAAAAATTCTTCGTCCCAGATTTGTTTCCAAATGGTTGGCCCTCGAGACTGGTGGGGAGCCGTGGTGGGGAAGGGTGAAGGGGGATGAAGGGGGAACGCCAAAGTCCTGATTCAGCGGAGGTGACTGTCGCGGGAGGTTTTCTTTGTAAATTGATCTGTACATTTCACTGGTTTTGGTGTTGCTTATCTGCTTCTTCTGCTGCACTGTTGTGGTATTGTGGTGTTGTGGTATTGTGGTGTTGTGGTGTTGTGGTTAACTCTGAGTCTTGAATGTTGGTGTGGAATCTAGTGGATAGCGTCGCCTCTACTCGCTCCTGTTAGTGTATATCATTGATGAGTTTTCCTTAAGACTTGTAATGTGTTGGAGGCGCATGAGTGAAAACAGTGTTCTCAGCGAGGCCTCGAGGGAAGACATCGACCGGGAAAGTTGTTGCCATTGAGGAATCAGCGAGGGGCGTCCCAGGCTCGTTAGGACCACAAGTTGTTTGTGTCCAGTATCACTTGTTACACGTTTTCGGGACGCCTGCCACACCACCACCTGCTGTGCTGCCGCTACAACCACCACCACGCCGCCGGCCTCCACACCGGCACCACCTTCGCTTCCCTACCTGCCGAGCCGCCGACCCGCCGACCCGCCGACCCGCCGGCCCGCCGCACCAAGTTGATCATAGTCGAGAGTGAAGGGACAAGGGAGTGGATAGATTAAATGTTCCTGAGAAGTGTGGGATGAAGAGGGAGAGGTGGAGGGGCGGGCAGGATTAGGTGGGCGGAGGGGGGAGAGGAGGACGAGGAGCGCGTGTGCAACTTGTGTTGAGAGCCGCGACTCCTGGCTGCTCAGCTGGGCCGTGGGACGCGTGCCTCACACACGCCGCCGCGCTGCTCCGCCTCGGCCGTCCGCTGCTGGTGAGCTGCTTGGCGGCTGCCTCGACCTTACCCTCCACCCACAAGTGTCGTTCACTAGTATTGGTGATGAGTGCAGCGAATGTGAGTGTACACATGTGATCACGTCAGCACACATGGCAGCCTGCACGCAACTCAAACACCTGACTGTCATTGGCCGGGGAGGAACAGGTGTCTCCCGTGGCCCACCTTGGTACTTAGAAAAAATGGATGTGCCAATCTGTAATCCAGGTAACATCCTACCTAGTATGTGTCTGGAAAGTGCCGCAGTGTGTTACTAGTGAGTGTGGCTGCCCAGTGAGCTGCTAATTATAGCCGTGCACGCCACGCCGCTGCTGTACTTCGGTGGGCGTGAGTTCGTGGCTGAGCGGCGTGGATCACTGGCCGCCGCCAGGTGACAACTCTGCCTCTAAACACGGCTTCACTTCACCCTCCCCGAGTGAGCGTGATCTGGTGCTGAGTGCATGATTGCAGATAACGTGGTGAAGGATTTCCCATACTAGTGAACGCTCGTGTATATGTGTACCACGCAGCTTATCAAGTTTTGTGAGTGTTTCATACATGGGCGGCGCCATCGTGCCAGTGAATTTATGAACGAGACTCTGCTGACCGGTGCCTGGCTGGGCCGGGCGTTGCTGCACCGCGGGGGCCTCAGTGATAATTATGATGTTTATTACTTGATGCAGCGCAGTAGGGGCTGCTGCTGCTACTGCTGCTGCTGCTGCTGCTGCTGCTACTTCAGTTAGGTAACTGCGTCACCGTGAGCCCGGCAGCATCTGTCCCCTGTAAGGCACAGAGCTATTTTTTTTTTTTTTTTTTTATTTGTTATTCTCGTAACTTGAACGTAATTTTTTTTTCAACAGGAATCTTGTGAATACAGTGAAAGTGTGAGTGAGATGAGTTTTCAGGAATACTGTGAGCGAGGAGTCATGCATTGTATGTTAACGAACAAGACTTCTCTCTAACACTGAGTGGACGAAGGTGCAGCTTATCAGTGTTCGGAGGCTGACGTGTTGTGGCACGTGAGGCGACACTGACACGTGCAACAGTTTGGATCCTTGGATCCTCCTTTGTAAAATCTCGTCATTAGGCAGCTGCCATTGAGACCCATTTGAGTTGGAGTGAAAGTGTGCGCGAGGCTCCTGTGTGGGTGGGACTGGTGAGGCGCCTGCCACCTGCCATCTGCCACCTGCCACCTGTGTTAAGGTAATGGTGTGAGCATCAGTCAACACCAAGTGCTCCTATTCGACCCTTGACACCTTCCTTGATCGAGTTTAATGTTGGGTTGAGGCGTCTCAATGCGAGGATCCTGCCAGTGAATCAGAGTCTGTGAGATGGAGGCACGCGGCACAACGTTGGTGGGGACGCGGACACGTGCTCGTCTAGTGCCCAGCAGCCGGCAGGGGCGGGGGAGAGGACTCTGCAGCCTCCGGGCCTCTCAAAGCTTTTTTTAGGAAGGGAACATTACTAGAGAAAAGTTTGAAGTTGAGCCTTTTTTTTACGTGAGCGTGCCATGAGCAGCGACAACATGGATTGTTGTTCACTAGATTACACTCCACCGACCAAGCTGGCAGTCATGTCCGGCCAACGCCACGGCCTCTCGGAGTGCTCCGAGGACTGTGAGCTTGACGGCAGCTACACGGAGTTCGTTGAGACGCAGTGGACTAAAGGCAGCAGCAGAAGTAGCAGTGAGTTGAGTAAGGAAAGTCCGAGTCACATCGAGAGTGTATTGGACGTTGGCCATGAGATAGGGAGTGACACGGAGAGTGTAGTAGTGAACGCACCCCTCCACGGGCCCACTACCGTCAGGTTTGTGTGTGTCTGCAAAAAGAGAGGATGTAAGTTTTTGGACAGGCCGCTTGATGCTCACAGTGTGAGGGAGTCACCCATCGCCAAGGTGTCGCCTAGATACAAAATTGTCACGTTGCTGTCAAGTCTCAAGCCTCACCGAGACTTAGATTTCACTGCCGCGGACCAGATTGACGTCAGCTCAAAGGTTCATCCGGAAAAGAAATCCAAAATCATCCAGATGTTTAGATCAAGAAGGTTTCGAAGCTGCAGGACGTCCGGTGGGGACGCAGACACGACCGCAGGGCCTGAGGAGGCGGCTAAGATGCGATACCCAGGACTGAACGGCGCCAGGAGACACGTGTTACCAGGCAAGCTGAAGGACTGTCAGATGTCTGTGCCTCGCTGCTTTGGTGTGATGGTTGGCCTGGCACTGGTGCTGCTGGGCATGACCTACGACCACGGCGTGAAACACGGTGTGGACAACCTCCTTCAGGACTGTTGGTCGTGGCTCAGGACCAGCTACATGAACTTTGGTGACGAATTTGTTTCGTACAACAGCCTGTTCTTCAGACTGTCCAACAGAGATGTCCTTTACGGGGAACCTTACCCTAAGTACGGACCAAACAACAACAAGAACACCACCGGTAACGCCACTAACTTCAAGGACGCCATCAATAAAGTGGATCCAAAATTCCTCTTCGTGCTGGAGGGATTAAAGCTATCCGTCCAGTTGCATTTTTTTAGCATCGATGAGAACTCCAGCACCCACAACCCGGAGGTGAAGGTTCATGACAGAGGTCCGCTGTTCTTCAGGATATCCTTCAGGAGGACGGCTGGGCTACACGTGGAGTTTGTCCCCGAGCGGTCCAACATGACCCTCCTTACGCCCTTTCACATATACGACCTGATGAAGATAATCCTGGTAAGTAATGAGCTTCCTTACTTCGGGATGCACATGCACGACTACCTCAAGACCACGCCGTCTGCACTCTTCTCCATGATCATCGACAACCTGAAGCTGTTCCACGTGGACACCACCTTCCTCTCCAGCATCAAGGCGCAAATAGAGAAGAATGGAAGGCGGCGATTTAGGAGAATAAGAAGACGCTCTGAGGTAGAAAAAGAGGAGGAGAGAACCAGACATTACATTCCATCTGCGTCAACCACAGAGCAGCCACGGAAAGCGACCGCCGGCCCGGTGCCAGGGTACACATCTGCTCCGGTCACCACGACAACGGCGGAGGCGGAGGCGACGACGAAGCGGCCTTGGAGCACGACCACCGAGTTCCCCTTCACCACCAGCCCCATCACCACCAGCCCCATCACCACCAGCCCCTTCACCACTACCACTTCCATCACCACCAGCCCCTTCACCACCAGCCCCATCACCACCAGCCCCATCACCACCAGCCCCTTCACCACTACCACTTCCATCACCACCACTCCCATCACCACCACAACAACCACTACCACCACCACACCCACTATCACCACCACCACTCCCACCCGACCCACCACACCTACCACCACACCTACCACCACACCTACCACCACACCCACCACCACTACCACCACCACCACTGCCGCCGCCACTGCCGCCACCACTCTGGGCAGGTCAAGACGCTCAACCGAGGAACCCAACTTAAAGAAGGTCGCCTGGAGGGCATTAACAGAAATGTCACGTAAGATATTCCTTCCCCTTCCCTTAGACACCAAGAAGACGGTGCTGCTGCCGATGCCTTTCATAGAGAAGAACCTGACGCTGCGTTACCGCCACGCCGTCAGTGTGCTGGGCCTTCCCGGCTACCAGTTCATCCTTGGCAATGACGTCAACAAGAACGGAAATCCCTTTGAGTACCCGCCGCATGATCTCTACCCTTCCCTCAGCTACTCCAGGGTGAAGGAAGACGCCGCAGATGAGGACCCATCGCACCAGCAGCGACACAGGTACAACGACAAGAAGAAACACCTTCACCACCGCCACTCCAAACACCAAAACTCCCTCGAGGGCGACAGTTACAGGAGGAGCTTCAACGACGTGCTCGGTGTGGTTGACCTTGAGGATTTGTTTGTACAGTCTATAGGAAAACAGCAAGTGATGGGTCGTCAAATCACTAATTTTCCTTTTTGGTTATCTCCGCCACATTTTTTATCACTAGGCGATCACATAAGCAATAGTAATCAGCCTAATAATGTTAATGTTAGGAAATCATCAAACAGTTCAGGGACAAAAACTTCTTCCGGTCAACAAGATTCCAACGACAATCTCACTAAAAATAATCTCATAGTGGGTCTGGGAGGAGTCTCTGCCAACGAGTCTCTTCACGGCTCGTTCATCTACTACCATCCTATCCTCGGTGTGCCCATCAACGCCTCGCTAGCCGTCCAGATAGGGATCAGGCCGCCAAAGGACATGTTATTCTCCCACAAGTTGGTGCCGATCATGTGGACGCGGGTACAGGTGGAGGAGGTGCCTCGCTCCCTTTGGTACATCCTGTGGGCCGCTTGCCACCTGCGAGAGACCATCATGTCGACGCTCATCTGCACCGGCCTCCTCATTATCACCTGTTCTCTCACCTGTCGGAGGAAGAAGCGACACGAACGTCCAGGTAGTGCCTAAGGGTGTCATGTTGGTGTTGAGGGCGCAGCACCAAGGGGCGAGGCGAGGCGAGGCGAGGCGAAGCGAGGCGAGGCGAGGCGTGGCATGGCCAACTCACCCCAGGAACTGTTACGAGTGTCAGGCGGCGACCCACCAACCCACTGACACAATGCTGCGGGGGAGAGTCTTTGCGGGTGTTCCATGTCTTCCTTGCACATACATTCTCTTCCATTCAATAAAATCGCCGAGGTGAAAATCCAGAAATGAAATCACTCATGAGGTTTGCATGAGCCGCGCGTGTATAGTGTGTGTCAGGTGTGGAGCAAGTCAACTAAATGAACTCCCTCGTCTCTTTAAGTGGATGACTTTGTTTCAACACAACTGTGGAGGAAAGCCAGAGTGGAATGGAGGCTCAGGGCGCCTCGCATCTGCTGCAGCGGCCAGGTGACGGATGGTCTCGTTCACTCCCTGTCCCGCCACGGTGCCCTGTGACCCTTGTGGGAATACCTCGCGCCAGCTGCCAGCCGCGTGGCTCTGCTAATGGAAGTGTTAGCCAAAGGAAGTGTGTGAAGCGCGTGTGTGTGTGTGTCAGGTCAGCTGGTGAGCTGGAGTGAAGCAGTGTTTGTTTGAATCGTTTTTGCCAAGTGCGTGCAGCAGGAGGCAACGAGTTGGTGCTACTGAAGCCATCTTACCCCACGCTGTGCCCTGGCCAGGACGACCGGTGCCAAGGTGGTCTCAGTGCCGCGCGTCACACCGGGCCTTGTGTACCCCAGCGAGGCACTGACCGACCCATCTAGCTGCTGCGCCGCCCTCGGCCTCAAGGTGTAAAGAAGGTGAGTGGACCCTTTCATTGTGTGTTATAATTCCCTGTGGTGATCCTCATCCCACGAGGGTGATCACAGGACGCTGTGCACCGCCAAGCTCATTACAGGAGTCACAACGGTGATTATCTCACCCTGTTTGGCAACCTGATCCTCTACAGGGGTCCTGCGAGCCACAGTAGCGAGGGGGGGGTGGCAGGTGGCGGCGCACGCCAGCCTCTCACCGCGTCACCAGTCCATAACATTACGGCGCAGGTCCCTCCTATCCTCCCTTCCTCCTCCTTGTCGGGTGCAGAGGGAAAGCTTCATTACAAAGCCGAGAAGGAAAAAAACATATTTACTGTTTGCACCAACTTTAGGATATTAACTTTTTTTCTTCTCTTTTACTGTGTCGGAATATCACGAGAACTTAGGCTGTTGGGAAGTCGTTGGTGAAAAGTTTGGAAGGAGTGGAGGGTGAGGAGAGGAATTATCACAGCCAGTCTTTTGGTGCAAGTTGGTTGAGTCGAGGCAAACACGGACATTGCCAAGACGAATCAGGGCACGAAGCGGGAAGGCGACTTTTTTCCTTCACTTCTTTCCCTTTACTCTGCCTTCGACTTAAGCAAATGAGCAGAGTTCCTCCTCCGAGCCAGACTATAACACACACACACACACACACACACACACACACACACACACACACACACACACACACACACACACACACACACACACACATACACACACACCTGTTTCACATTTGCCTTCCCAAACTTCACAACAACCGTTTAGGAAATGGGCCAAAAAAAAATTCATAACTCTATAATCGGACTTCCAACCTTACGTGAATGGCACTTGAATTACGCGGGAAAATAAAGACAATAAAGAAAATAAGTCGTTAAATACACATGAGACTTGAAACACATGTGAAGAAGGAGATGTGTTGGAGGAGGAGGAAGAGGAGGTAGTGGAGGAGTTCTGTGCGTGCGTTGGCGGAGGAGGAAGAGGAGAGGGAGTAGAGGGGAAGGGGAGAGATCAATAACAGAGGCAGAGGTGGATAAAATAATGAAAAAGTGGAGAACGATGAGAAGTCTAAGAGGAGGAGGAGGAGGAGCAGGAGGAGGAGGAAGAAGAAATAAAAGAAAAGAAAAGAGAAATAAGAAAAAAAAACAAGAGAATATAAATAGAAGATGAGAAGGAGATGAAAAAATGTTGACACG
The DNA here is from genome assembly GCA_036785275.1 of Cancer borealis. NCBI lineage: Eukaryota > Metazoa > Arthropoda > Malacostraca > Decapoda > Cancridae > Cancer > Cancer borealis. Next base: position 25,845 of record JAXIVD010004260.1, on the reverse strand, counting down.
GTAGTAAAGACAGAAAGAATAGACAAGAATTAACTCTGAATGATGGACGGGAAAAAAAATTACAATGAAATAATGTTATGAATAAATTGTCAATGAGGATAAACATGACCAAGGGAAGGGAAGGGAAGGGGAAGGGAAAGGGAAGGGGAAGGGGAAGGGAAGGGGAAAGTGAAGGGAAGGGGAAGGGGAAGGTGAAGGGGAAGGGTAGGGGAAGGGGAAGGGAAGGGGAAAGTGAAGGGGAAGGGGAAGGAAAGGAAAGGAGAAGGGGAAGGAGAAGGGAAGGGAAGAGGAAGGGGAAGGTGAAGGGAAAGAACTATTGTCGAGGGAAGGAAGGGGGGGAGGCGGACCTCTGCTCTGGGGAGGAAGGGAAGAGAAGAATGGTCTCTGAAGGAACATGAAGGAGGAGGAGGAAGATGAGGAAGAAGAAAGGGAGAGGGAGAGAAGGAGGGAAAGAAGGAGGGAGACACTAAAGAGAGGGAGGAGAGAGAGGAAAATGCAAGGAGAGATGAGAAATTTAAGACAGAAAAGACCGACATATAGACAGACAGAGAAAAAAAAATAATTCAGAGAGAGACAAACAGAAAGACAGACAGAGAAGGAAAAGGAAGGAAGTAAATAAAGATGGAAAGACGAAAAAAAACTAAGGTCATGTATTAATCTATGTAATTCTATGTAATTCTGATTCTTTGGTGGTGGTGGTGGTGGTGGTGGTGGTGGTGGTGGTGGTGGTGATAGTGGTGGTGGTGGTGGTGGTGGTGGTGGTGGTGGTGGTGATAGTGGTGGTGGTGGTGGTGATAGTGGTGGTGGTGGTGGTGACAGCTTGTCCTGCTCACCTGACCACACCTTTAGGGCAAAAGGGGGGGAGGAGGGAGAGTAGACAGGCAGAACGAGGGGAGAGAAAAACGAAAAGAGTGGGAGAGAAAGAGGGAAGTATGGGCGAAATAGGCGGAGAGTTAGGTAGATAAAGGGGAAAGAGGAAGAGTGAGGGGAATAGAGAGGGAAGGAAGGAAGGAAGGGAAGGAAGGGAGGGAAGGATGGGAGGGGATGAAGGGAAGAAATGGAGAAAGATGAAGAGAAGGAAAGGGGATGAGAAAAGAGAGAAGGAAAGGAGATGCTTTTTTTTTTTTTGTGTGTGTGTGTGTGTGTGTGTGTGTGTGGGTGGGTGTGCGTGTGTGTGCGCGCGCGTGTGTGTGTGTGTGTGTTGACATAAAAAATAATATTATAGCTCAATTCCTTAGATTTCTCCCTATATTTTCATGGCAAGCTGAATTTCCTTGTCCATTTGCATGCATTATGTATACCTTAATAATATTCGGCAATTTATATACGTGTTTATATATGTATGTATGTATATGTATGTATGTATGTATGTGGAGGTATATATGTATGTGGATGTATATGTGGATCGTATATCACTCCCTCCTTTACCTTGACAATATTTCACTTAGGTAGGAAACTTGCAGACATTTCTCATCACACTCCAGCCTCATTTCCTTCGCCGCCTCCTGCTGCTTCGTCATCTTCGAGGTGCAATATTGACATTCCTCATTTTTTCCTCATATTTTTCACCCTCTCATGCTTCTTCAACCCTTACTCAGACTCTCCCTAGCTCAGACACACCTCATTCACGTCACTGAAAACACCTTATTTCCTACTCCTCTACCTTTTTTCTGCTATATTTCCAAATCTTGTTCAATTCTACCTTTTATCCATCATTTGACTTTTATTTAATCCATCACCGTGAGTAGCTAGCCCGCCTCAGTCTCCTCTCCTTTAGCTCCTCGTCCCTCGCCCCGCTGCAGCCTCGTTTGAATGCTTTATATATTAACACACATGCGTCTCTTGAGCTCTGTAACAAGTCCTCTTTTGGAGATTCACTTTTTGCTACTAAGTCTGCATCATCAGCATGCGTTTGGATCGATGGACAGCACTCAACACTATCTCATATTAACTTCTCTCCATCTCTCTCTCTTTCAAAGACTCTCTCACACTCACCCTCTTACTGCTGCTATCTCTTTCTCTCTCTCTTTATCTCTCTATCTCTCTCTCTCTCTCTCTCTCTCTCTCTCTCTCTCTCTCTCTCTCTCTCTCTCCCTCTCTCTCACTCTCTCTGCATGCCTCGTCACCCACTCAATGCAGTTCTGGCGCTCAATTAAAACTCATCAGTCTTTCCTCTGCGTGTGTTCTGTCCACCTCGTTGAAAAATATTTGTCGGTTCTGTTCAATTTATGGGATTTGATTTAAAAGTTTTCCTCTTTATACTGAGTTAGGGCCTTGTGCTTGTGTGTGTGTGTGTGTGTGTGTGTTTTTTTTTTTCTTTGTATTCTCTTCAGGGAATGTTATTATGATGGCGGGAAAAATAACTTCCCCTTTGCATCGGAAAATAAGCTTCCTGTCGTGGGTTTGGGTGTATCTCAAGAAATTGGCATCGCGTTTCCTCCCGCAGCCCCGCCGGCACAAGGGAAGGAAGAAAAATATGCTTGTAAAGTCTTCGAATATTTTCTTCTTTTTCTGAGTGAATATTGAAGTTCCTAAAGGCTCACTGTGACCCCTTACCCTTTATCCTTTACGACCCTTTGATTTACTTGGTGGTGGTGGTGTGTGTGTGTGTGTGTGTGTGTGTGTGTGTGTGTGTGTGTGTGTGTGTGTGTGTGTGTGTGTGTGTTTGTGTGTGTGTGTGTGTATAGAGGTGTATAAAAACGGGATGTGTGCTTGAGTGCTCGTGTATAGGACATATATAAGCTTATAAATGGATGTACGTATGTGTGTATGTGTGTATGTGTGTATGTAAGGGATGAAGGAGTAACGAAAGTATGACGTTCGTGTTAGTTCAGATCCCCTCCGCTAGGTTCTCAGTCCTTGGTGTCGTGGGCGGTGTGTCGTGGGTTGGCAGGCGGGTGACAGAGCATTAATTAACACCTGATGGAGGAAGGAGGTTCCGTTTTACCTTCCTTTTGTAATTAGCAGCAGGTGAGACGGACGTGCGGACAGGAGGGGGGGTGGGGGCGGCCTTCACTCCTCAGATATACCTTACTGATCATTAATATACTACTTATTTTGGTCTCTTCCTTTTATTTTTTCCCAAGATAGTGTAGAGAAGAAGAAAAAAGATTGAGAGAGAGAGAGAGAGAGAAAGAGAGAGAGATCGTCCTCACAAGTTACGACAGCTTCTCCCTTCGCCACGCCTCCAACAAAAACACGCTCTTGAGACCTCTTATCTCTCAGAATATTCGAAGGAGGAAGAAATATATCGCCACCCGTTGTGATATTTCAGTAGAGCGAGAGAAAATTGGCACTTGAAATCTGTCACATTTTCCAGCCACGCCAAGGCAGTAGAAGGGAAAAGAGAAATAAGTTTAGGACCGTAGAGTAGTTAGAAGGCTGATGAAAGGGAGGAAGAGGCTGTGAGGCGTTCAGGGTGGGAGAAGGGCGGAGAAAAGGTAGAAGTAGTAGGTAGAGAAACGGGTAGTCATTTTGTGAAACTGTCTAGCTGGCTGGGTGACTGGGTGAGTAGGTGGCCGTCTAGGGAGTAAGAAATAGTCGTGTGGGAAGGAGACACTCGTGTTTAGAGCTAAGGGGGAGGAAGGGTAAGGGGTGGTAGGGCTTAAATGGGATGGAGGGTGAAGAACGAGTGTTAAGCTGGAGAAGTTGGAGAGAGAAAAGGGAGAAGGGAGTTGTAAAATTGGGTTGGAGGAGGAGGAAGAGGAGGAAGAGGAGGAGGAGGAAGACGACTAGGAGGACTAGGCGATGGGCTGTAATGGTGACGTGGAGAAGGAGGAGGAGGAAGAGGAAAGGCGTAAAGGTGGATTGAATGGCAGAAGTGGAAGGTGTTGGGACGATGGGAAGGCGTCAGGCTTAGTTAATAGGTGGAGGGCCTTTTGTATGTGTAGAAGGGAGGAAGGAAAGGTAAGGAGGACAGGTAAAGAAGGGAGGGAAGGGAGGGAAGGGAGAGAAGGGTGCGTGTATGGAGGTATAAGGGAGGGGAAGGTAATAGGGTTGGTCGTGTACCTACCTTCTTTGTGGCGTCCATCGTTCGATACTTTGAGTTATTATTCTCGTTACACCTGCTCCTCCTGCCACCCCTTGCTTGATTGTCCTCCTCCTCCTCCTCCTCCTCCTCCTCCTCCTCCTCCTCCTCCTCCTCCTCCTCCTCCTCCTCCTCCTCCTCCTCCTCCTCCTTCATGCACCAATACAATCACTGCTTTACTCTCTGTCAGCTTCTTTAATCCTTTCTAGTAATACATAGACTTTTACTTCTCTCTTTATTAATTATCTCTTCCTCCCTTTCTCCCTTCCTGTTCTCTTTCTTGCTACCTCCCTCCCTTCCCCCTCCCACCCCTTTACTCTCCCTCCATACCTGTCTGCTTAACGATCTCTGTGTACCTATGGGCCTATTCATCTACCTGCCTCCCTACCTGCCTCCCTCCCTCCCACCCTCCCTCCATCCCTCCCTCCCTCCCTTTCTCCCTCCCTCCCTCCCTCCCTCCCTCCCTCCCTTCATTACCTGCCGCCAAACATTCACACTTTAATCAATACCTTGTTTTGGTGAATGTTTTTATAGCTTAGAATCTTCCTACGTCATGTTTTTCTTTCCTGCTTCAATTCTTCGTAAATTATTATATATTACCTTTCCGTGCTAGGAACACCACCTCCCACACACCTTGGGTTACGTTAACTTTTATTATTTTTTGTTTTTTTATGTGATTGCCACCAGGCTATCCATCACAGAGGTCAGGTGAGGTGAGGTGAGGTGCGTGCTGGAGGGTGGCGTGGTGGTACTCGGTTCTAAAGGATGATTCTCCGTACTGGACTCTGCAGGAACCAACACGCTACTCTGTTATTTTCCCGGAACTTACCTAATATACAGTCAGGGAGGTGATGTGCGTGCCTGTGGTGATGACGAGGCGCTGGGTGTGATGAAGGAAGGAGGGAGGAGTGTCTATTGAAGGAAGAGCTTGATCTTATAGTTTGTAGTGTAAGGGTAAAGAAGGATTAGTGGTGACGGTGTTAATATCTAGAAGAGGAAGTTGAAGGTGGTGGTGACGGGCAGAGAGACAGCCATCAGGTGCTTGTCCGACCCTCACGTCTAGGAGAGCCTCGCCACAATCCAATATTTATGACCTCTAATGATATAGGTTAGTGGTGGGGCCGCGGCTCCTCTTGGACACGGGCCCGCACCTCTGATGGAACACGGCCTCTCCCTATTACGAACACCAGCACTAACACCACTCCATTCCACGTTTAATAGGGTCGTATGACGCTCGCTGTGATTAATGTGATTTGTAATGGTGTCACTTATCTAGCTTACGTGTTTTTTTATCAGTATTTTCTTTGTTTCACTTAGTATTTGGTGTTTTAATGAAGCACTGGAAAGGAGATGGTGAAATGTGGCAGTGTGGGACCGTAGAGTTGTTGTTGTTGTTTTTTGGGGGGCGGAGGAAGTTTCTATTTGTTAGATGAGAAGACCAGCAAGACCAACAATACTATTTTAATTATCAAGGGGAGTGTGTGTGTGAGGCGCGAGGGTAAGACAGTGAAATGTGGTAACGTTTGACCGGAGACTTTTTTTTAAGATGTTGCCTTAGGGAGCCTCTGCACGTCTTCATTACTAGAGGGAATATGGGTAAACTGTGTGTGTGTGTGTGTGTGTGTGTGTGTGTGTGTGTGTGTGTGTGTGTGTGTGTGTGTGTGTGTGTGTGTGTGTGTGTGTGTGTGTCTTAATCTTTCCATTCATTTATCTAAATTATTTTGTTTAGGATTTTTATAAATTATGCGATTTTACATTGAAAGACAAAAGGGAAAAGGGAGCGAAAAAAATATATGATGTAGAAGATTTTGAAGAAAC
>JAXIVD010004260.1:10000-12500 GCA_036785275.1 Cancer borealis | reverse complement strand
TCTACCTGCCTGATCCCTTCTTTCACCATTATTTCTTATCTCTATCTCAAACACACACACACACACACACACACACACACACACACACACACACACACACACACACACACACACACACACACACACACACACACACACACACACACACACACACACACACACACACACACACACACACAGTCTCCGTGATTTATGTCTTCTTGGCTATAAAAGGAATTAATGTGTTTGGACATTTCTCTGCCACACTTGTAACTTCCTCTATAAATCAAAACCGCTTTACATGGTCATCTATAAAAGCCAGCTAGTCTATACACACACACACACACACACACACACACACACACACACACACACACACACACACACACACACACACACACACACACACACACACACACACACACACACACACACACACACACACACACACACACACACACACACACACACACACACACACACACACACACACACACACACACACACACACACACACACACACACACACACACACACACACACACACACACACACACACACACACACACACACACACACACACACACACACACAAAGATTGGTCACTATGAGCTCTGAGCTCTTTCCATAGGGGGACGGCCGGCTGTCTCGAGAGAGACCAGCAGCAGACTGTGACAGTGAATAACACACACACACACACACACACACACACACACACACACACACACACACACACACACACACACACACACACACACACACACACACACACACATACACACACACACACACACACACACACACACACACACACACACACACACACACACACACACACACACACACACACACACACACACACACATACACACACACACACACACACACACACACACACACACACACACACACACACACACACACACACACACACACACACACACAAGAAAATGGACTACTTTCACCTACTGTTGTTACACCCTCCTCCTCCTCCTCCTCCTCCTCCTCCTCCTCCTCCTCCTCCTCCTCCTCCTCCTCCTCCTCCTCCTCCTCCTCCTCCAAGGTTAACCATGAAAAAGACTTAGGGATAACTATTAGTAACGACCTCAAACCAGATAAACATTGTTCAGACGTTGTAAAAAAAGCTAACAAACTGGTCGGTTTCATCGGTAGAACTTTTGATTATAAATCTGAAAAAGTTATCCTTACATTATATAATGCACTCGTACGCCCTCATCTAGAATATTGCATTCAATTTTGGTCACCATGCTATAGAAAAGATATTAATAAGCTGGAGAGAATACAAAGAAGAATTACTAAAATGATCCCAAGACTGCGAAACAAGTCTTACGAAGAACGTCTAAAGGAGCTGAACTTATTCAGTTTATCCAAACGTAGGCTACGAGGAGACCTAATTGAGGTTTTTAAAATTTTCCATGGTTTTGATAATATTAACATAAACGATTATGTAACCACCGATCTCACAAGCTCCACCCGTAACAATGGCTTCAAGATCATTGGTAAGCGCTTTAGATCAAATGAAGCGAAGCACTTTTTCTTCAATAGAATCGTAAATGTTTGGAATTCTCTCCCAGCACAAATTGTCAACAGTACTACAATTGAATCATTTAAGAAAAAACTCGATAAGCACTTAGCATCTGTTCACCAAGTCGAATATTTCACTACTGCATTTTTTTTTTTTTTTTTTTTTTTTTTTTTTTTTTTTTAGCATAGATTACTCCTTGTTTTTTATTTCTTTCCTATACAAATTCCATGTTAGTTTTTTCATGCTACATGGTATCACTTCCTCTTCCGGTCAGCTTCGGCTGGAGGGAGGGGTGGGTGGGGAGGAGCCTTCCACTTTGCTGTCCTTTTGTCTCTATCACGTAGATATTATAGTAGTAGTAGTGTAGCTAAACAGACAGCCTCGTTAGGTCCAGTAGGACTGTTGCTGTCTGTCCTTCCTTTGTACTCCTTTGTACTCCTCCTCCTCCTCCTCCTCCTCCTCCTCCTCCTCCTCCTCCTCCTCCTCCTTCTCCTCCTCCTTCTCCTCCTCTTCCTCCTCCTCCTCCTCCTCCTCCTCCTCCTCCTCCTCCTCCTCCTCTCACAATCTGGGTCTCGGCAAAAACGGGGAGTGGCTGAATCTGGAGATATATACGAGGTCTGCGCTGCCGCCTTTTCCTTGTGGCGAAGATTGTGGTCCTTGTACCTCCTGCAGTGTCCTTGGGAGGGCGGGCGAGGCGAGATTAGCTATATATATCCCTCTGTAACACGTGGTTTGAGATAAATAGATAGATAGATAGACACACACACACACACACACACCTATACATACATACATACATACATACATGCTACATCTTCACTTATCTTCAGTAGGTCACGAGTCTTCATATTAAAGGTTAACGCTTAGATCCTTCCGAAGTGAACCTCACCTTCCTTCCTTCCTTCCTTCCTTCCTTCCTTCCTTCCTTCCTTCCTTCCTTCCTTCCTTCCTTCCTTCCTTCCTTCCTTCCTTCCT
>JAXIVD010004260.1:0-5000 GCA_036785275.1 Cancer borealis | reverse complement strand
TAGTAGTAGTAGTAGTAATAGTAGTAATAATAGTAGTAGTAGTCACTCCCATGAAATAATTTTGAACAACTTTTCTTTATAAAAACATAACCACAACAAGAAGGTAACCATTGCACACAATTTCTTTCATACGTGCTTGAAGGAGAGAGAAAAAAGAAAAGAAAGCCACCTTACGTGTGAATTAAATTATGTAGCAGAAAAGTTACTGTATAAAACATGGGGTGAGGTGTTTACTGTGGGTGGCCTGGCCTTCCTACCTCACCCTTCGTAGCATCCCGCGGCGGCCTGAACGGTGGGAAGGGAGGGAGAGAGGCGAGGGAGGTACAGAGGCAAAGGAGGGAGAGAGGCAAGGGAGGGTTAGGGTCGAGAGAGCGAGGCTATGCACTAATGGGGATGAAACGAGGCTCCGAGCACCGCCTTTTACATAATTAGAAAAGTGTTGCTTTCATGCTCATTCGCGATTCGGGGGAAAAAATAGTCACGTTTTCTGTTTATAGTTTAAATCCAACTCGCTCTTGTTTTTTTGTTTGGTGTAACTGTATAAAAACTGACGTGGCTTTGCGATGGGAAACTGACTTGTACTAAGGTTCATTTTGTGTTGTAGTTGTGTTCTTTGTGTTACTCTGACGTGATTTGGCTCCATAATGTTCTTTTTACACTCGTCTCTGATGCGTGTGATGTAGGTTTTAATTATTTACTCATATCAGTAATTTTAAGATAATTGGCGTTTAACAAGAAGTCTGCACAGAGAAACAAGTCTAATTATTCTATTATTCACTCGCACTATAAGTAAACATAAAGAATTACTGCACAGCTTGCCGTGAATAAACAAAACTTTCACAGTAAGTAAGTAAGTAGCTAGAAATCGAACTTCACATCACGCTCTGTTAAGACGAAAGAAACACTCACCATGATTTCACGTGAAGCAAAGTGTTCCTTCTTATTGCAATGACGACAAATCACTCGTATTTACACTGCATTCAGATTTCCAAGGTCATTTATTTTCGTTAATGTTTCCAAGCTGTTTTAGGACGAGGGAGGAATGATTTTAAATTAAGTTGATCTTATTTGCATCCCAAGCATCACAGTCGTAGGTCTAGATCTCATGTCTCTCCTTCATCTTAATCTTTACGAATCACTAAAAACGAGAAGACAAATTTTCAAACACAAGAAAGAATGAATACTTACCTTTACGTTTTTGCCTCAGAAATGCATTACAGAGAATAACAAATGAATACTGAATATACTGGATTGGTAGCACTGTTATGTGTGCTAGAATCGTATATGTTTAAATAAGATAGCAAGTCAAAGGAATGAAATGGACTCTAAACCTGTAAAGTAAGGTATCTTTCTACTTTTTTTTTTACTTTTCTTCTTGACAAAAGTTTATACAAAGTAAAAACTACAAAGCATTGAAGAAAAAAAACAAGGAAGAGGAAGAGTTTTAATGTTTGATCCAATTTATGTCTTTCTTTGATGTTACGTTTTGAAGAACAAGAATACAAGACGCACAAATGTAATAACAAAGATAAAGAAGAAAAAATACAATAAATAAGTAAATACAAAGAAGACTTGTATTTTTTGTTTTATTTTAGTGAAGATATTTATTGTCCCAGTAATATATTGTTTATGTGAAAATATAATCACAGTTTTGGGATAAGCGATTCGAGGAGAAATATTGCTTTTGTTTTAATATCACAGAACTTTTGCATAATAGATCAAAAGCATCATTGTAATAATTCATTCACGCGTAAAGAGACAAAACTATTACTCTCTCTCTCTCTCTCTCTCTCTCTCTCTCTCTCTCTCTCTCTCTCTCTCTCTCTCTCTCTCTCTCTCTCTCTCTCTCTCTCTCTCTCTCTCTCTCTCTCTCTCTCTCTCTCTCTCTCTCTCTCTCTCTCTCTCTCTCTCTCTCTCTCTCTCTCTTTCTCTTTCTCTTTCTCTCTCGTCGTAACTCACTCCCCTCATGCACCTCACTATTAAGAGAGAAAAAACCACATTATTTTTCCTCCGGTCACATTTGTATATCCTTTGTTTACTAAATAGAAGCTTTATATACAAACACTTTTCAGGGGAGACGCGATTGAAATTTCTTTTTATACTTATTTCTTTTGTTTTCTGTTTCTTTCTTTTTTTTTTACTTCGTATTCTTAATTTCAATGAATGCAGGAACCTTGTTATGAAATCTAATTTGCAGTGAGGTGCAGCCAGCATTCTTTTCTTTCTTTTTAGCCTATCTTTTTTTTTTCTCTTTTTTTTTTCTATCTTTTATAGTGAGGATTTAATCGTTCGTTCGCAATACACGAAGGAAAGAAATAAAGAATTCGTATTCGTAATAGAAAAATGGGATGAGAAATTACTGCATTCACTTCATTGTATTGGAATTAGTAGTGGATGCATTGTAGTGTACTGCAGAGGAGGAGGAGAGGAGGAGGAGGAGGAGGAAGAAGAAGAAAAAGAAAAAGATAGAGAAAAACAGGAAGAGGATGAGGAAGAGGAAGAGGAGGAAGAGGAGAAGGAGGGTCAATAGTAATGGATACCTCAAGTGATTACCCTCGACCCTTCATCACTCAATCAGGTACTCTCTCTCCCTCCCTCTCTCTCTTACTGGATTTAAGTCAAAGTCAATAGTCGTGTATAATTCAGCTCAGCTCAGTCTTACCCGCCACTCACCTATGCTTGCCGACGTGCTAAGGGTTTGTACTGTAATGGCCTTGATATTCTTACCTTCTTATCGACTCTGCAATGTGTGATGTAAGATTTTTTTGGTATTTACAAAGGTGAGAAAGAGAGAAGAAATAGCTCGCTTCTAAACGGCCTTGAGTGTAAAGATAGGTGAAGGAGAGAGAAGGAAGGAGGAGGGAAGAGGAAGGAAGGAAAGTAAGGAGGAGGAAGAAGGAAGGAATGTAAGGAATTAAATCAAGAACAATACGAAGAAATACTTGATTTTATTTTATTTTGATGGAAAGAGCTTGAAATTAAGCAAAATTATAGCGAGAAATTCAGAATGCAACACTGATTTTGAGAGAAGTTTAGAACGTAGGAAATGAAACCCAATTTTAATCCGAAGATGCGATGCAATAATTAAAGGTTTAAAGTGGCAGTAATTATAGGTTCAAGTTCACGCTTAATGAGGGTTAATTAGTAATCGTTGACTCCTTCGCTGACTGACGGGATGGAAGAAGGAAATACGTTGATTGGCTCACGAGGAAATGAAGGATTGATTAACGACCTTCCAGAATTCAACAATCAGGAAATCATATCAAATTTTCCTATGAATTTTATGAATATGGAAATACTTCTTAAAATTTTTCGAGGTGTTAATTAATAAGAAAACCAAATTTTCTTCACCTTATTAAAATTTTCCTTCCAAAACATGTCAATACTTTCTCACTAAACTTTCCTCCTCCTCCTACTCCTCCTATTCCTCCTCCTCCTCCTATTCCTCTTCCTCTTCCTATTCCTCCTCCTCCTCCTATTCCTCCTCCTCCTATTCCTCCTCCTCCTATTCCTCCTCCTCCTCCTATTCCTCCTCCTCCTCCTCCTCCTCCTCCTCCTCCTCCTCCTCCTCCTCCTCCTCCTCCTCCTCCTCCTCCTCCTCCTCCTCCTCTCTCCCTTCAACCGTCAAATTCTTCCTCACTTCTTCGCCTGTTCAAGTTGGCGAAAATGTGCAAACTATGACCGAGTGTTTCAAATTTTGCAGAGAAACACACATAAAAGAGAAGCACATATGTGTTGCTCGTATGACGGTGTTGTCCTTGAGGTGTTCCTGTGTGTTGTGTTTTGTGTGTTTTATTTTATTTATTTTTATTTATTCAGTGTGTGTGAGTGTGGTGATTATATATGTTGTGTTTGTTTAATGTGTTTTCGTGTTGCTCTGTGTGTGTGTGTGTGTGTGTGTGTGTGTGTGTGTGTGTGTGTGCGTGTGCGTGTGCGTGTGTGTGTGTGTGTGTCGCTGTGTTGTTAGCGTCTGTCTGTCGTATAATGTAATGTGCTTTTATTTTGTTTGTTTCTGTTGTGTTCTGTTTCATTATCTTTTTTTTTGTGTTACTGTTTGATCTACCGTTCTCCCTTTTCTTCCCTTTGCATTCCTCCCTTTGTTAATGTGTATTGTCCATTTTTTCCCCTTTTATTGACTTGCTTCCCTCTATAATGCTCCGTTTTTGTGTTAAGTAATGATAATATTTGACCTTATGTTCCCTTTCTTAACCCTTTGTATTGCATCGTTTGTTTGTTTTTGTTCCATTATCGTGAATTCTATATTACGTTCCCTTTTTTTTTTCCATCACCCTTTATATTCCTGTCCTTTGAATGTTGATTTATTATATGTCATCTATTGTTCCCTTTACCCTTCACCCTTTGTACTAATTCCCTTTTTATCATGTTTTGTTATCGTAAAAAATTAGTGTGTCATCTCTTTATTTATTGTATTTTTTATGTAACTTAATTATAATATGTTATCTAATTATCCCTTTTATCTCTTTATTCATTTATTTATTTTATTTATTTATTCATTTTGGTCGTGTAGTGTTGCGTTGGGTCATGTATAAGGAAAGAGAGAAAGAAAATGAAAAAGAAAGAGACGAAAAAAATAGAAAAAGAGAGAGAGAAAGTAGCGAGAAACACAAGCTCGTCTGCCACTACAACGGGACTACAATTTAGTAACACGAATCACACTGCAGCTCACCTACTACCAAGAACTTAACTTTAGGCCAATTTACCGTGTGTGTGTGTGTGTGTGTGTGTGTGTGTGTGTGTGTGTGTGTGTGTGTGTGTGTGTGTGTGTATGTGTGTGTGTGTGTGTGTGTGTGTGTGTGTGTAGGGGGAGCCAGTAGCGGTCTGTTTTGGCCCTAAAATATCGTCCGTTGCGTGACGTTCATTAATTAACTCGGGTAATGATGTAAAGGGGTGACCGGGTGACGTTGAAGGGGGTGGGGAGGGTGACGTAGGGGCAAAGGAGGGGTGAAGGGGAGGAGGAGGAGGAGGTGGGGGGTTGACGG
>JAXIVD010004259.1:32500-37526 GCA_036785275.1 Cancer borealis | reverse complement strand
AAATATTATCAGTGATCACTGTCAGTGCTGTCTCAGTAGACAACCGTGGCCTAAAACTATGCTGGCTATTAGATTAAAAGCTTTTTGGTCCTCTAGATAATCTGTCAACTGATTTGCAATTATTTCTCTAATATCTTGGAAGGAGTGAAGGAGTGAATAGGTCGATAGTTGCTTACATTATTAAAATCTCATTTTTAAAATCGGCACTACTATCGCATGCTTCCAGGCCAGGGAACACACAGGTACTACTGGACGTGTTAATTACACAGGTTAAGTACAGGAGCAACCACATAAAGAGCATCCCGAACGATTTTCAGAGGTATGCCGTCAGAACGACAGAACTGATGTCATTAAGAGCTTTAACAGTAGGTATAACAGTACTGACGTCCGATTGGCTGAGGTCAGAAATGATTAGTGTCACAGGAAGCAACATCCAAGTCGTGAGGTGTAGGTGTTATCATTGTGCAGAGTGCATTGAGTTTTGGCATAAGTAGATTTTCCTACGTTAGCAAAGTGTGTATTAAATTCATCTGCTTTGTTAACACAGTTGTCAAATACATGTTTATTAGAATTGCCTTTCTTGTCAGGAACAATTTCTCTGATCAGTTTCCATGTTGCAGCAGTATTGCCTCTACGATCATGAATTGCTTGTTGTGAAAAGATCTTTTGGCGTTCTTAATAAGGGCAGTGACCAGCTTTTTCTCTTTCTTGTATTCTTCTTGTAGTGCTGTGTTGTGACGGTCTCCTTTTAGTTTATTGTGAACATTGTTTCTGACAAGAATAGCGTGTCGGATGTCATCACTCATCCATGGTGCGGGTGGTCTACGATTACTTTTGTGACAAAAGGGGCACACGCGTCTATGAGTTTAAGTAGAGAAAAAGAGAGAGAGAGAGAGAGAGAGAGGAGAGAGAGAGAGAGAGTGAGAGAGAGAGAGAGAGAGAGAGAGAGGAGAGAGAGGAGAGAGAGAGAGGAGAGAGAGAGAGAGAAGAGAGAGAGAGGAGAGAGAGAGAGAGAGAGGGAGAGAGGGTGGGAGAGAGAGAGAGAGAGAGAGAGAGAGAGAGATGAGAGAGAGAGGAGAGAGAGAGAGAGAGAGAGAGAGAGAGAGAGAGAGAGAGAGAGAGAAAGAGAGAGAGAGAGAGACGGGAATGCGGAGAGCTATGCGGGAGAGCGCATCAGTGTTGTTTCTTTACATTATTTTAATCCAGCTCAGAGAGTGAGTCGTGCGGCTGACAGCAAATCCGCCTCCCGCGCACACGCAAAGGCTTTGAGTACAAAGGAGTACCTCGAGTGAACCCACACCGGGCGATGGCAGAACGAAACACTTGCTGTTTGGCCCGCTGTCTTTCGTAACCCGCTTGATACCCACCAGCAGGTCTGCCTCCAAGGCCTGTCAGCGGCGGTCCTCTGTTCCTGTCTGCGAGATGCCTTCGTAGTCGGGGTGGGGTGGCTGTTGGTACCTCACTTGTAGCCGCGTGGGCAGCTGTTCGTCTCCTGCGAGGGAGGTTGGCGGCTCTGTGAGGGGGGTGGTGAGAGGGCCGCGCTGGGTGGGGGAGAAGACGGAGGAAGAGCGAGGTGCGAGGATTCAGTAGGTCCGGGGTGAGAGGGAGGAGGCTGTGATGGTGGATGACGGGGTGGTGAGGACTCCCGTTGAGTTGAGGTGGAGGATGGTGGAAGGGTGACGCGTGGGGATCGGAGAAGGGGTGCGTTGTGTGGAGGGGGAGAGGGTAGTGGCGATTGTAGTAGTGGACTGGGAGGTAGGTGGGTTGCCAACCTGGTTGTCACTCTCTGTCTCACTTCACTGTCTCTGCGTATCACTCCAGCTCACGAGCTGTCACGTTTCCACTCAAATGTTCACTCCAATCCCTATCTATTCTATCTGCTCTGGCAGAGGAAGCAATAGATACACTGTCTTTATCACGCTACTGGGCGAGTAGTGTGGTCCACTGTTGATAGTGCGTTCACTATATGGCTACGCCCTTCAGCTTAATTCTTCTATCACTTCACTGTAAGTTTTTATTTCCTCTTTAACTGATGTGAGTTCACGCCTAAGACTTACTATCAAATCGTCCTTTCGTCGCTGAGAGGCTGGCGAGATCCTCCCTCTCGGTGGGGTCGGAGGCGGGGGTAGGGAGGGGAGGGGCGGAAGGTTGAGTCAGGTCGCGGGTGATGAAGGACACCTGGTCACTGATGTTCGCCTTCTGCCGAAGCTCTGCGGTGTGCCACAGTTGTAATCTGCCACACCATGCAGACAATTCCTATGACAGAGGTTCGGCAACTTTCTTCGATGCAGTGTAAGTCCTTATTTATCTCAGCTTTACGTCCACATACTGCACACCAGAATTGTGGACGGTAGCTTGGGATGCCGCTGGGCCTTTCGATAAATCTGTGTGTGGCTTCCTCGAGCACCATTTTTATTGATACGGTATTTGCACTTATCGCACTGCACTCGTCATACACTTCAGCGTTGAACGTATGCTATAGTCACAGTTTAATTGTTTATTTATCGTAACAATAGGCGAGAGAGGTGGGAGAGAGACGTGGCCAACAGCGGAGATAACTTTTGGCGGGAGGCCGAGGTAGGTACAGCCCGAGTCACTGTGTCACTTCACAAAAATCCTTATTTCTGGCTACCAGAAGAACACAATCGAGCGAGAATAACACTGCACAATCTATGTCACTAACACAATAGCGTGGGCACCTTCATTATGCTTAGTTCTGATGATTATACACTGAAAATGTCTCGATTTAACGGAGCTTCCGTCCACGTGACCTCTCTCTCCCGCTGCCCAAACTCTCTCTCTCTCTCTCTCTCTCTCTTCTCTCCTCTTCTCTCTCTCTCTCTCTCTTCTCTCTCTCTCTCTCTCCTCTCTCTCTCTCTTTCTCTCTCTCCTCACTCTCTCTCTCTCTCTCTCTCTCTCTCTCTCTCTCTCTCTCTCTCTCTCTCTCTCTCTGTTCCTCTCTCTCTCTCTCTCTCTCTCTCTCTCTCACTCTCTCTCTCTCTCTCTCTCTCTCTCTCTCTCTCTCTCTCTCCTATCTCTCTCTCTCTCTCTCTCTCTCTCTCTCCTCCTCCTCCTCCCTCCCTCCCTCCCTCCCCTCCTCCCTCCCAACTGGGACACATATGGACATGGAATGTTGTTACAGGCTGACTGACGGCGTCTCATCAACTCAGCTGAGCTGTGTGCCTTCAGGTTACTCTCAGTCTGTTGCAGGGGAGGGACTGGAGATGTATGGGTGTTCAGTGACAGTCGAGGGGCGCTGGAGTCCCTGGTAGCCCAAAGCCTGTCCTAGAAAGCCTGGTGTCTGAGTGCAAAGCCCTGGAAAAGACTCTTGAACCCCACAGAAAAATAAGGTTCATGTGGGGTACCGGCCCATGTTGGGATCAGTGGGAACGAAAGAGCAGACCATCTGCAAAAAGGGGTAGTGAAAAGTGTGAAGTCGATTTAAGGTGTAGCCATACCTGCGTCAAATAAAAACACACATAAAGCGTGTACAGTCAGATTGTGAAAAGGAAAGATAGAGGCCCAATGTGAAAAGAGTGAGAAACACTTAACACTATGTGCGTGTTGCTCAGGAAACGACCTACTCTTATGGAAAATACAGGGCGGGCGTGGAAAGACAGTGTCTGCACCAGGCTTAGAATGGGCTGCAAATATCTCTGGGAGCTAGGAGTGGAGATGACGTGAGGCAGACAGACATTGTAGGTTGTGTGGGGAGCGTGACGCTCACTCACTACGCCATTACGTACTCCGGTATCCCTCGCTGCCACACACCAGGCAGGTCACGTCTGGTTCCCTCACTGACCAAGTGATTTGGTTATTTAATACTGGCACAATAGGAGAGCTGCTAGCCAGTTCTAATGTCTTACGGAAGATAGTGTAATATTTGTACATTATTTGTTTAAGATGACTTACTATTAAGACTATGTTATAATGCTACTCCACCATAGAATCTATTATGCCTAAAAAATCAAGCTATTAGCTTTTCTTACAATACCTAACTTTTACTCACTCTGTATAATATATATTATAATTTAACAACTTTGGATAAGGTTGATGGAGACTTATGTCCCATCAACCCTTTGAGATAGGAAGTATTTATGTATATATTTTTTGTCTCAATAAATGTATCAATCAATCAATCAATCCCTCCCAACGACAACGACAAAATCACAAAAAACTAAAGTCCAGAAACCCCAAAACTTTGCCGCCCGTGTCGCTGTTGGCGGGCTCAGAAAATACGATCATGTGTCTCCAGCTTATGATGAACTGAAGTGGCTTAAGATAGAAAATAAACATAAATTTGAGGTATTAATACACATATATAAAAGCCTAAATAATGAATACAGTGAATGGCTGTGTAACGTTGATAAGGTTCGTGATGTAAGAGTAGAACGTGGAAACACAAGACAGGAAAACATGCTCTATGTACCGCGCTTCAAGACAGATACAGGGGCCAGATCACTAGAGGTTTTGGGACCAACACTGTGGAATGATCTGCCAAATCAAGTCAAACATTCAACAACGCTGTGTAATTTCAAAACTAATCTTATCAAATTCTTTAATAGCCACAGTGCAAAAGTGTAAATCCCTCACATCTGTAAATAATTATTAAATTTAGGCTTACTTTTAATTATTAGTATTAGTATTAGTTTTTTTAATTAGTTTTTTTATGTATTGTATAGAGTTGACTCTTAATATGTATATAATAACCACTACCCTGTGGAAATAAATTGAATTGAAATTGAA
This sequence comes from Cancer borealis, assembly GCA_036785275.1. Lineage (NCBI taxonomy): Eukaryota > Metazoa > Arthropoda > Malacostraca > Decapoda > Cancridae > Cancer > Cancer borealis. The sequence continues at coordinate 32,780 of JAXIVD010004259.1, read as the reverse complement.
TTGAATTGACCTCTCTCTCCTCTCTCTCTCTCTCTCTCTCTCTCTCTCTCTCTCTCTCTCTCTCTCTCTCTCTCTCTCTCTCTCGCTCTCGCTCTCGCTCTCTCTCTCTCTCTCTCTCTCTCTCTCTCTCTCTCTCTCTCTCTCTCTCTCTCTCTCTCTCTCTCTCTCTCTCTCTCTCTCTCTCTCTCTCTTTCTCATGCCTTTGCAGATTAGACTTGGGACGGGGATGATGCCATTGGGCCTGAGGTTACTGAGGGAGTGTGGATTAGGTTTTTTGGGG